>PVIJ01007361.1:0-83204 GCA_004024925.1 Scalopus aquaticus | reverse complement strand
CTAATAACAAAAATCTACAAAGAGCTCACACAACTCAACAAAAACAAAGTCAACAACCCAGTCAAAAAATGGGCAGAAGAGCTAAAAAGGCACTTCTCCAAAGAAGAAAAGAAAATGGCCAACAGGTATATGAAAAAATGTTCAACATCACTTATAATCAGGGAAATGCAAATGAAAACCACAATGAGATACCACCTCACGCCAGTAAGAATGTCGCACATTAAAAAAACAGGTAACAACAAATGTTGGCGAGGATGTGGAGAAAAAGGAGCTCTCCTACACTGCTGGTGGGAATGCAAATCGATCCAACCACTATGGAAAGCTGTGTGGCGTTTCCTCAAACTGCTAGTAATGGAACTCCCATATGACCCGGCAATACCGCTACTGGGAATCTACCCAAAGGACACAAAAACACTAATCCGAAAGGATACACGCACCCACATGTTTATTGCGGCACTGTTCACAATAGCTAAGAAATGGAAACAACCCAGATGCCCAAAAATAGATGACTGGATCAAAAAGATGTGCTACATACACACAATGGAATACTATTCAGCATTCAAAAAAGACAAACACGTGCAATTCGCAGCAACATGGATGGCTCTAGAAGGGCTCATGATCAGTGAAATAAGCCAGAAAGAAAGAGAAAATTATCTAATGGTTTCACTTATAACAGGAATATAGGGGAGCCAAATAAAAAGAGACATTCCGCAGGGAAGGAGGGGAGGGAAAGGGCTCAAGGGGGGAAGAGGGGAGCACGGGGGACTATGGTGATGGTTCCACGGGTGAACAGGTGGTGGGTAACTTATGGGGACCACACAATAATATAAAAGATATGAATAACAAAAATAAATTCTTTTAAAAAGGGTGAATTTCATGGCATGTGAATGTTATCTCAATAAAGCTGTTTTTAAAAATGTCATGAGACTATAAAATGCACTCCAATTATCTATTTTTTCCTTAAGATATTGGGCAGGACCCAGGGTGTCTAGGCCTTCGTGGTTGCCAACTGAAATCGGGCAGACGGGACTCAAATGCCCAGGCTCTGCGGCAAGAGCCACCAAAATGCCCCAAAAGGCCAAAAGGCCAAATACAACAAAGGACAGCGCCTGATGAGAGGACAGGTCCCTGTCTGTGGGTTCTCACCCGCGCGCACAATTGCAGGAGACTTCAGGCTACAGGAACAACAACAGCAAACATGGGGTTTATTGTACAAACGGGGGAAACAGAGAGCTCACTGCAGCCTCAGGTGGCGGCTGCCTCACCCAGAACGCAGCGGGGACGGCAGCTCCTTGGGAGGTGCTGGGTGACACCCACAAACAGGTCTCTGAGACACCAGGCCCAGGGCCTCAGGGGCTCCTTTCAGGCTACGTCAGAGACAGCACCGGAGACCCAGTCTCTGCAGAGTCCTTCGGCTTCTCTTCCTCCTCGGAGGGCGGCTGCTGGTGCTTCTTCTCTTCTTTCTTCTCTTCTCAGAGGCCAGGAACTGACTTCTCTCTTCTCTCTCCGGAGTCTGGAACCGTCGTCTTTCTTTTCCTGGGGGCTGGTCGTGTCGTGTCTTCTCCTGTTCGGTTCAATCTTTTCCCCCCTCTTCGGTTCAATCTTTTCTCCTTTTTCCTCCTTCCTTCGGTCCAATCTTTTCCTCCCTTGACTTTTTTTTTTTTTCCTTTCGGTCCCTCCAGTCCTGGCTTATATCCTCTCCCAGAGTACCATCCATAAGTCTGATTAGACCATGTTCAATCCTGGAGCTGATTGGACCGACCCATCAGCTCCTAGCACCTGATTGGTCCATACAAAAAACGGCAGTTACTGGGCAGGAGCAACTGCCATAACTGACTCCGGAGCAGCGGGATAAGAGGCCCCACCGCTCCTGCAGGCACCAAAGCTGCTAAGGCAGCTTGGTTCCGGTAACAATATGACCTTTACTTCTATCTTCCTTAATTCAGTTAAGACTATAGCCACAAAAATAAACAATGCTAAGTTGTCATGTTAAATTCCATAGAAATGAGCAGGAAAAGATCTACCATGTTTTAAAGTCTGGAAATTGCCTCGAAGGTATGAATGATATTTTAATCCCCTGCAGTACAGAGGTCATTAATTTGTAGAATTTCACAATGGGAGGAGTTGAGCCGCTAGCAATTTTGACCTTTATTGTAAAGGAAAAGGAGCAGATAGATTTTGATAAAACCAAGTGTGTGCATAACATTCAAGAGAATCCCAGTTAACCAAAATGTTCAGGAATTTGTGGTTTTATTTAATAAACTGCGAGGAAACCAGAAATCTTTTGGTTTTAATTCTTGATGAATTTTTGTCTGCATGTCTAATTACTTCTCTTTTATAATATGTTGCCAATAATTAATAATTCAAAGATTTATAAAGCATCATGGTGATCATTTACGAAGACCAAATCTTGTATGCTCCCATAGCCACAGAAGGTGTAGGGCTTTTGGACAGATGTACACTGACCCTAAACCCAACTGGCTATCAATGTGAGTATTGCATGTTTAATCTCAGTTTGTAATCTTGGCATTTGCTTAAACATAGAATGGTGGGGAAAATATGGTTTAAGATTATTGAACATTGACTCTATATTACCTCTTTTAGCGAGGTACTCTTGTTAAGTGTAATCTTCATGAATGGGGGAGGTTCCAGGTTCCCTGCCCACCTAAGGAAGCGAGGAGACATAGAGAAGACTGGGAGGACACACCCGGAAGAGAGCTAGAAGACTTGGAGAGGAGACTGGAGGAGGCATGTGGAGCTGAGAGATGTGAAGTCCCACTTGCTTCTCAGCTTTGGACTTGCACCAGGGATTAGGGGGACATGGAAGGAGACACATGGAGTCGAGACATGCAGACACACTTGGAAAAGACGTGGGTGAAAGACCCGTGGGAAGGCTGACAATGTCAGCCTATATCTCAACTTGTACTTTGGTTTTGCTCCTTTACTCCCAGACTTGCGTGGGCTCTTCTACTCCCACCAGAAGGTGCCTTAGATTTGTGGCAAGCTTTTGGGCCTCGGAGGCCCAGCCTTGGACCAACCCTGTTTGGCTGGGCATTTACCCACAAGGGGATGGGTAACTTTGGGTGTTTTATTGGGAAGTTATTATCCTTTCTTCTCTCTATGCACACTATTAAAGTTCTTTCACATTAAGAGTATGCATTGTCATTACGTGGCAGATGTCAGAACCTCTTTTGAGTGTGCAAGTTTGGAGGTCCTGAGGTACCCCTCATTCTATACACTAACACTTTTACATGTTATCTTACCGTATTCTCACTTTGTGTCCTAGTAGGGTGTTTCAAAAATCCGGGATTTCTTGTAAACTCTATATAATCCCGAGAGAGCGCCAAGATGGTAGAATCTATCTCCAGAAATTATATTCCTAAATTATTATAATTTATATGTGTGTATATATATATATATATATATATATATATATATATATATATATCAGTTTATTTACCTTTCCTACCATGAAGAAATAAAACTTGTTTTTAGAAAATACTAAAATTTGGTATTCTGGAAACAGTTTCTGTGGTTTGAAAGAACTCTGCCCCTTTGCAAGGCTGGTAATTCACATACACGTAATTGTTAGTCTTCAGACATGAATTGGAGCTGCTGACAGGGTGATTGTCTGTTTGTAAGAGGGTGGATGGAAACCTGGCAAAGAACCACAGTCCTTTCATCTCCAATAGCATTTGAATTCTGGCTGTAGTTACATTTTACTCCAGATATGAGGATTTGTCGCTTTAATCATTGTTCTTATACCTCAATGGCTCCCCTCACCCCTATCAAGAAAATAAAGCTTTTTATGTCATGCTTAATCATTACCATTCATCTTATTTTTCTGTGCTGTGTTTTGAAACCTTTGCTCCTTTAGATTACCTATGCCTGATAAATGTTGCTACTAATATTTATAGCAACCACTTACTATGCCAGACAGTGTGCCTAGTACAACAGATCATTTATTTACAGCCATCTTGTGAGGCTGGTATTTGTATGTTAGCATTTTACTTCTTCTTTTCTTTTCTTTTTTTTTTTTTTTTGGCTGCAAGCAACACAAAACCAAATACACAACAGATTAAATCAGAAAGACCTTTATTGTTGACAAGAAATCTGGAGCTAGGTAGGCCAATCCTGGTTCAACAGGTCAGTGCTGTCCCCAAGGACCTAGGTTCTTTTGGGTCTTATACTCGCCACCTTCAGTATTCAACACTGTTGCCCCTTCTCTTCAAGAGGTAGCTGCCACAACAGACATTGTATCTCAAGGACAGCATCCAAATCAGGAAGCATGGAGGCAAGGGCAAAGGGGCTTATCAGAAAGAAAATATTTCTTAGAGCTTCTGGCAGATATCCCCTTTGGCCTCATTGACCAGAATGAAGTCACATGCTTTCCCATAGCCCCTGTAAACCAATCAATGACAATAGGAATGGAGGATTTATTTATTTATTTTTAAAAGATTTATTCATTTATGCATACAAGCTGGGGTACAGGCCAGAGGCGTGGGGCGGCAAGAGGATTCACCAGAGACAGAATAGGGAACAGTACAGGCAGATTGACAGAAATACACTGCTGAGGGGAGCAGCGGGTGAGGCAGGAGAGGTCTGCTGCGCCAGGTGGGAATCTCCCTGGCTGGGCATCAAACTTGCGTCGCCACTGCCGACAGCTCCACAGCGCAGTGCTTAACCGCTGCGCCACCAGGGAGGCCCTGGAATGGAGTATTTAGACCAATGTAACACATCTGCCAGGGTGAAGTCCATTGAGACCTGGACAGAATCAGAACTTTTTGTTGTTGCTAACAAGGAAGAAGTGGGAAATGGCTTTTGGGTAGATAACTAGGACCTGTCCTTATACTGTTTTCCCTATTTTATAGATGAGGAAACTGAGGCTCAGAGAGATTAAGTAAGGTAAAACCAGAGTGACAAAACCAGAATTGAAACCAGTTCTGTTCCCAAAGCAGTTCATTGTCACATGACTTGCTTTAGCCTGGAACCTGCCATAAGGCAAAGCTACAGCAGATCATATCAAAAGGAACTTGTTACTGAAAGTGTCGGAAAAACTGCTTTCTAACTGTGACTATTACATTATGAAGTGCCAAAGCCAGGAATCTTTGGACAATGGTGATCCAAGGATAACCAGATAAGATTAGATGGAAATTTTGCTATCATGCTTTGAAGAAGAGAAACTAGATGAGAAAACACACGCACACACAGAGAAACATCCTTTTAAAAGCAAATGTTTATAATTCCTCTTTGCAATCATCCTCAATCTTTTCATTCTGCCCTTTTTTTCCCTTTGACTTTCCAGAAATTGTGGATTTCTTTCAAATGCTATATACTAGAAAAACCCAAAGGATTCATCAGATGAACATATTTCAAAGAGCTACAACCAATTTTTTTTTTCTTAAGAAATGCATCAAGCATCTGATCTGCTGCTGATAAATTCTCTGTAAGTAGCATTATAATTAAGCACACACAAAACCATTCTGTGTTTCCAAGAATACAGCTGGGTTGGCACAGGACTGGCAATAGCACATGGGCACTGAGCAAGAGGGTCCCATTGCATCTCAATACCATGCACCTTCTTTGTGCAGCAACCAAGCTGATTTGCCCCCACCCAACACCCTCTGAGTCACAGGCCATTGCCTATTCACCCCGTGTCTGTCACTGAGGTAGTTTCTTGGGCACCTTCATTGAGCCTTGAGACTGTGGCTATTCTGCCTACTGGCATGGTCAGAAAAAAGTGCCAGGAAACAGAAGTGGTACACCTCTGCTAGCATGACTCCTCACCACCCTAGACTGGTAGGCTTGGCCCAGGGAAATAAAACAATGGTATGTAACAAAACTGGGGCAAGAGAGGCTAGGGTGGGTTGGGGGGACAGGAAAGGGCTGAGCAATCAGACCAGGCGTCCAAACTTGGCTTCAGCACTCCTGGCTTGCGGGCTTCAGCAAGTTACTTTACCTCCCCAAGCCTCAGCTTCCTCCTGTGTAAAATGGGGAACCATAGCACCTACCTCAAAGATGGATGATGAGAATTAGCAATAATTCATGTAAAACACATGGCATAAAATAAAAGCTCAATATATTATAGAACTTATTATTACAGTCCCTTAGTAAAAAGTCGATGGCTATGAGCATGGAAGACTTAGCCTGCGTTGTTGTTGTTGTTACAATTGTTCCTGCTCATATACAGGATGTATTTGTTTTAATTTTTAATGCCTCATAGAGTACATAACCCTTTGTGGAAAATGCAACATAGGAAAATGAAAAGCAAGTAGCCTGGGGGTGTTGTGTGTTTAGAAGCCAACGGTGGCAACCCTATCTTCCTCTGGCCTCTATGCAAACAGTTTCTTTTACAAATGTGTTTTTGGTATGCAAATCACTCTATGTAGATTACTGTGTGCAAAATACAGCATAGAAAAAACGACTGTCTTGCCAAGAAGATAGGAGATGTTGGCTGCCATCAAATGAATTAGCAGCAAAATTTAGCTTTCCCTACTGCTCTTTCTAACAATGTATGGGGTGAGCATATTTTTGGCACATTAAACCAAACTATTTTGGCTTTAGACTATGTGTTCCTGTGATAAAAGTGTGCTTATTGAAGCCTGTAACTACTTTTGAGGCCATAATAATGTTTAGTGGTATTTAATTTAGCATTTCACAACAGTGTGTCACCTCAAGTTTGTGAAAATGCTTGCTCTGAAATCACAGATGGCTTCTCGTCTAAGGTTAAGCTGTTTGTCTCCAAGCATTTCCCGCTTTCCTGTGAAGATTTATGTGTATTAACAGATTTAAGTTTATGTTTAATTATATGTATGTCTTAGTAAGTGAAAGGAATACATTTAATAGTAAAATCATCCATTAAGTTGTGCGAACTTGGGAAACTAGTGCTAATTTCCAAGGACATACCTGACCAGTCAGGCAGAATCACAATACATGTCCTTCCTGGTGTTCCTCCCCATCTTCAGTCTTTTCCTACTGACTCTGCTTGTGAGGTAATGAGGCCAACTAGTGACAGAGAACTCCAGCCAGGTGTCCTGATTTCCCCACGGTGCCCAGGAAAGCCACTCCTGTAGGCAGTAGCCCACCGCTCTCCCCTCTCTCTTCTTTCCTTTCATCTCTACCCAAGCCTTTCCTGTTTGTTTGGATGTTTCAAACTCACTGAGTGAGACGCTCATTCATCTTTACAAAAACAATGCTTAAAATGAAGGCATTTTTCAAAACAAAACTCTCATCTGAGAGAGAATAACAAGTGTAGTCTAAGGAACATCACCAATGGTTGTGTTACAGGGTAACCCCGATATAAATGGGGTGCGTGCCTGGGTTCTCACCCGTGCGCTTCAATGATACTTACAAGACTCAACTGCAGTCACACACAATAAAATTAATAAAAGGGTTTATTTACAAAAAGGGAAAGAAAAAAAAAGATAAAGAATATATTGGTGAAAGCGTCCTACCAGTTCCGCTGAGCCAGAATCTTGTCGCCTACCCAGGAAAAACTCTGGCAAATCCACACCACGGACCATCTAGCCCTCCAACCCCCCAGGTCTGTTTTTTAAGTACCAAAACCCTTCCTTAACTCCTCCCTCAGTCCTCAGTATCCTTTCTTCAGCGATGATGGCATTCTGGGATTCGTAGTCCTAGGTGTCTTGGATGTATCTGGCTTGAGGTGGGGGTGGGGTCCTGGGACACTCCCCTTTCCTGAGGACCACCCCTTGCAGTTGGAAAAGAGGGAGGAGAACAATGGGTTTCACTCACTCTTTACTCATTCCTGCATTCACTTACTCATGCGTTCCCATTCATTAATTAGGATGTGTCAGGAATTGTCCTAAACACAGGAACACAAAGATGAAGATGGTCCCAACATAGAGGAATCACTGTCTACAGGGGAGACAGGTGGGTAATGAAACCACACTGGCATTGAGGCCCCAACAGATGCATCTCTAAGGCAGAAAGGTGGTTCAGAGATGGGACTGTAACTCCACCCCAGGAAAGACTACTTGGAGGAGTTATACCTGAGCAAGTTTTTGAAGGATGATTAGGTGTTCTCCAGGAATGTGGGGATGTATGGGAGACAGAACACTTGAAGCAGAGAGAGCAGTAAGTTCAAGGACACAGAGGTCTGAACCAGCAAAGGATGGACGTTTCTTTAACAAAATTCATTGAAGAAATTTCTCTGGCCTAATAACAGAGCATAAAGATATAGGAAGGAGTCCCAACATTGCATCTGCCTGGCCTGCTTTTTTATTTCTACTTAATCACTATGGGTTACCTTTTGTCTTGTCCAAATGATTGCTGGAGCCTATAACTGGTCTTGCTGCCTCCAGCTTCTCCCCCCACTAGCAGAGGATTCAGCCACCCCTCCCACACCACACACAATGGTGCTCCTCTGCACAAAATAAAGCCAAAGTATTTGAGGCCTTTCCGAAGTATTTGTGTCCTCCACTGGCCACACCTCGCAGTGCCCCTCAGGTCCCAGGGCCTGGGCCTGGCCTGCCTGCTTCCATTTCTGCTCCTTTGCCCTTGTCAGTCCCACTGACCAGGCTGTCCACTCTTCCCTGACCTTCACGTCAGTCCTTCAAGATTTAGCTTGGGTGCCCTTTGTGTGTCTGCAATTAGCTCCATCTTCCTGTCTGCTAACATCGTGTCAGGGATTAACCAAGGGTTTGGGAGTCCTGAGGTATAAGTTCCAATCCTGACTGCTCTCGACAAGTTTCTAAGCCTCATCTTTTATGGTTTCCCCAACCCTAAAAGATGACTGTTTACCTTGCCCAGCTGTTCTAGGATTAACATGTTTATGAAGTGCCTGACACATAGTCCTCAGATGTTAGAGCTATTATTGTTATAATTTTTATTATATAGTATATATCACACAGTTGTTGCAGTTGAAACTTTTTGTGAAATTCAGACGGTGGTAACTACCTTCCTCACTTGCCAGGAGGAGCATATAAACAATGAGTATGAAATTCCTATAAACCAAAATGCCCTTTAGAGGAAGCTAATTATTATTTGTTTCTCTATTAGCATATTTATTATTTTTTCATTTATTCATTCATTTACTCATTTAATATTTACTGAATCCACAAAGTTGTTACAGCCTAAGGTCACTGTGGAGAGTCTCATGGAAGAATCAGACAGGCAGACAATCAATTCAAAACCCAGGTAGGGAGCCCCAGGACCACAGTGGGTGCTAAGGAGTAGGGGAAGGCTGAGAGTCAGGGGTGAGTTCCTGAAGGCCCTGAGTTTGGGTCTGGAAAGAGGAGACCAGGCGGAAGTGGGGAAAGGGGCACAGAGAACTGGGCCAATAAGGGCTGGGGAGAGGGTGGCATGAGATGGCTTGGGGCTGGGGGAGGGGGGAGGATGGGACCAAGTTGCCCAGCATCTGGGGCTGTGGGTTAGAGGGAAGGAGAGTGGGTGGTTCTGGGGAGATTGCGTTGGAAAGGTGGACTGGGGAGAGAAGAGTGGGTGCTCTAAGGGCCTGTGTGTTTGGAAGGCACCTAGGGTCCATGCACCAGCTGGGCCGAAAGGCCCTGGAAGGCAGAGGTTTTTCATCATCCCATATTCCCCCAGTCATAGCACTGTGGGCATGGGGCTGCACAGTGAGTACAAAGGCCTGTGGCCATAGACCTTCCAAAGTGCCGCAAAGGGCGCCCTCCAGCCACCCCAGGGCTGTGCCCCCTCCTCCAGAAAGCTCGCTTTGCCAAGGGGTGAAGGTAGCATGTTTTTGCCAAACAGCTGCAATAATACAATAACAGGAAAACAGGGTTTGTGTTACAGAATTTCACTTTGAGTATATTTTTTGCTGGAACACACAGAGATACCAACTGAAGGTCAGTCAGTCTACCAAAGGGCTTTGAAGTGCGCAGGCAAGATTCCCTGGAATAGTTATTCTTTCCAGAGCCCTTTAAAGCCTGCAGGAGGACCTGGCAGGTGTTAAGATAAACATTAGCTTATTGACCACAAAACTGGCGCTGGGGTCCTAACTGTTAATTGTCAGAGGTAAGGATTCATGATCTTTTGTTTTTCCATTTGTGGAAAAAGAGAAAAAGGCGCTCAGAACACAAATGTGCTCTCTGCAAATCCCCAGATTTCTCATCAGGCCCAGGACTATATTACAACCACCCTCTGAAGTAAGGTTTTAAAAATAAACACTTGAAAGTCTGCCCAGATTGTTGTAATCTTATTAATCTAACAAAGAAACTCAGTAACTGCCTCAACCAGGGGGATCTGTGTTTACCATGTAATTTGCAACAAGCTGATAAACACACCCTTGCCCCTGCTTGCAGAAAAATCCCATGCTCCCTGCAAGGAAGCAGTTGGCAGAAAAATAGTAATAGAGGATTAGAGACCAAAACCCTGAGGTTTAGGTCCCGGGTAAATGTTTGTTCAACTCCTCTACCCCCTGGCCTCCCAGCCTCGCCATCTCCAAATTCAGAGGTCCAGGGCATGGCTGCTCCCACGGCTCTCAAAGCAGTCAGCTGAGATCTCCCCAGCAGGATTTCTGCCCTGGGCTCTTGCTGCATGGCTCTGACGTCATCCTGGTTACTAAGGTGGACTTTCAGACTGTCTTCTCTGCCCAGTCTGAGGGGACTTCAGAGGACTCCCTCTTCCCTGTCTTGGGGGCAGTGCTTGCAACAGCACCATTGAGCATGGCTCCTCAGAGTTCTTGGTTGCAAACCATAGGCAACCTCTGGCTAAGCAGCGGAAAAGGAATTTATTGTCAATAGCAGCAAGCCAGTGCCAGGAAGGCTGGGCGGCCGGGTTATGTCAGGTCACCAGCACTGTGGCCCAGCTGCCCCTTCATCATTGTACCCAGCTCCGCAAATCAACTCTAAGGTGGTTGGGCACCTTTGCGTCACGACCTCAGGGTTAAAATCCCAGGAGGGGATGTACATTTGCACCTAGGGCCACCTTCCCCTCTCTTGTGCAGACTAAGCCCCCCTCCTGCCCCCAGGAGGAAGAGATTTGAATGTTGGGTAGCCCAAAGACAAAAAACATCCACTTCAGTGCTCGGAATAAAAATGCCTAACACCAAGCACTGTGCCATCCACTTTCAATGGATGACCTCTCTGAGTCTTCACAGCAGGCCTGTAAGAAAAGACCTGTAGCACCAGCAACGTACAGGGCAGGTTTTCTACAATCCGGGCAGAATCCCGGTAAAGGAGGAGTCCTGGAGCTCTCAGTGGCTTTTTCAGGCTTTTCATGATACTTCTATACCTTTTGTAGTGAGGCAGCCCCCGCGTATCTTCACCCTTTCTGGTCTCTCCGCTGCTCTCTACTGTTCTCCCGTTGCATGGGCCTCTGCTACCGCCCTTATATGCTCAGTCAGTCTCTGGCTCAGGTGCACCCACTCACGCACGCCCACGACACACTCCAGGTGCCGCCACCAGGGGCGCGTGCAAGACCACAGGTTTTGATCATTGATGCTAATGGAGAGGGCGGAAAAAACCTGATCACCTCCCTTTCCCTACAAGGCCCAATTTTACAGATGAGAAACTGAGGCACAAGAAACATGCTCAAAGCCACACACTAGGAAGTGACAGAACTGTGAGTCAAGCTTGCAGGGGGCAGTGGGTTTGGTCAAAGGTCAGTCATGGTCTTAGAGGTTCTGGAAACCACATGTAAACCTCACCTAAAATGAGCCTCACTCATGTTAACTAGCTCACCCCGGTTCACTCAAGCCTCCTCTCCTTTGTGTGCCCTCTTTTGCTTTGCTTTCAGGCCCACCTCACCCCTATCTGTCTGTGCAAGGCTGCTCTGTTATTTAACTGGTTCGAAAGACTGTGTGGCCCAAATTCGGAATGCACCAGGAGACCAAATGACTTGATTGATTCTACATGACAAATCCCCCTCTTTGAAACTGTCTGTCTTCACAAGGATCTGATCCAGGATGTGAATCACTGAATAAAAAGCTTTTACAAATCTTGTTTCTAATTCAATATGTCTTATCAATCAGCAATTGTAACATGTATAGCAATAGAGTTTGACATTAAGGGATTCCGATTATTTAAAAAAAAAATTGGCATGCTCTAAAAAATGGCGGGTGCCTGATCAATATTTGCTCCAATAAGGAATGAGAAGCAGAGGCCTGTCACTCTGGTAATTGCAGTCTTTTCCAAAAGAATGACATTCTTTTTGTGAGCCTATTACAAACAAAGCCTCATTTTCAGTCTTAAAATATCCTAATTTTTCAGTCCTTCATTTTCTTGTTTCTTACCTCCTTTTAGATGACTGATTACCTCCACTTGCTTTTACTGTTTAGAAGTAATTTTAGTGACCCCCACTCCCCACCACACACACACACAGCAAGAGAGCATTCTTCCTCTAAGCCATTAGTGAAATCTAAATACAACCGTTTAGATTCTCCATCTACCGGGCTGGAATGTGTTTGTCAGTCTGTCTTCTTCTGCATAGCCCACATCCCACTGTGATTTCTCAGCAAGACATAATTATCAGTAATTGTAGTGGGCATGACAGTCAGATAAAAGCTGAACATAAAATCCATCCTTTAAAACAAAATACCCGGTATGCAGGACACTGCCTTCTGCAGTCCAAAGTTGGAGCGAAGGGACCCAACAAGCTCCTTCAATTCAACTCGGAGTAAAGTTTCTAAAATGACAGTGAGCTGATACTTTAGAAATAAATTTGTTTTGAATGAAAAGCCATTTAGCTGTATCCCTCCAGGAGTGATACAAAAAGGAAGGGAAAGGCAAAATGCCTTTTCCTAAATCAGAATTATGGAATTTGTTTCCACCAGCTTGATCTTTCCCGAGGGCGCCCCGTCGCCCTCAAACATCTCACCCATTGCCTGCCCCAACAAGGAATCAAGGTTTCGTCTAGACCCTCATCCTCCGCCCCCTCAGTCAAGGCACGTGCCAGGCTGTGTTAGAGAAAAATGATGCCAGCATGGATGCAGGTTCAAGCCTCAGTGCCGGGGGGCCTTCAGAGGCGAGGAGGGGCCCTGCAGTCAATGCCCCCGCTCCTCCCAGATGTGGAGACTCACTCGCCCTCGGCGTGGACCACACAACCCGCTGTCAGCAGCATCGGTCAGACGGCTGAGAGCTGCTGCTGGCAGTTTGGGAGGTTGCCCTCCCCAGGGTATAGACCCTATAAAAGCAGTTTCCTTACAACGTCTGGAAGGCGGCTCTCACCAGGTAAGTTCCTTGGTAGCTACCTGGCCCATTGAGGTAGATTGAGCTTCTGATGCATCCATTAAAAACTCTGTGGCCCTACACTAGGACCTTTTTCTCCTTGAACCAACTGAAGAGAATCTCTGGAGCTCCCTGGGCCTTCCTGCAGGACAAAGAGCTGGCTCAGACAGCTGTGGGTTACAGTTTCAGCAGTGCCACCTGGCAAGTTCTCAGACCCTGATTTCCATACAGGAAAGTGGGGCTGGCAATACCTGTAAAGGTGGCTGTGAAGCTGAGAAGCACTTGTGCAGCACCTCACACGGTGCCTGGCACCTCCAGATGTCCCATTTACTGGCTTGTTTATTGTTAATATCTTTCAAAAGGCCGCCCATGTGGCATCTGACAGACTGCATTGAAATCAGAAGCAGCAGGGAGAGTAGCCTCCCCTGACGCCCTCCCAGGTACACCAGGATTTCTCCTCTTGCTGGGCTCTCCCACCATATTTAAGCTCCCAGCACTCTGGCACACAGGCCAAAGTCCCTTGTGGGTTTACTTAGCTTGCAATGCCCCCACGGCTGCTGCTCTTAATTCCTCTCTGCTTGTGTATGATGCTTTCATACTTGGCACTATGTTTCCAAAGAGCCAGAAGAGACCATAGTGATCATCTGGGTCCCAGATGGGGAAATTGAGGGCTGAGGCAGAGCTGTAGGCGACATCCCTGGACTCCTGGCCCAGTGCTCCTTCTGTCCCCCATGCTGCCCTGGGCATGTATGTCCTGCAGTGTGGTTGCCCAGGGAAATGCTCTTCAGATGGGCTGCTCCCTCTGGTCCAGTTACACAGCTGTAGGAAGGTGGTAGGCGGCGCCATCACCTCATCAGCTAAAGTTTTCTTAGCAGCCTCCTGTGCCAAGGAAACCTGCACAAACCTTGTGCTTAAAGCAGCTCTGTAGTCCGGCCACTATTGACTGGGGACCTCCCCGCCTCAGAAGGTTGAACACGAGTTGTCCTGCACCACAGATACTACCTAGACACCACGAGCACAATCTGTGGATTTCCTTAGAGCCTGCAAAGTTTATAGCTCGTTACCCCCTCTTCTTCTCACCAGGCCCAGGGGCTACCTGAAGGACTGCCTAGTCCTTCCCCTCACCCAGCTGCAAGCCTGACCCAGGGACTGTCTAACAGTCCCCACCCCTCCAAAAACTCCCCCCCACGCCTACCCAGGCTGCTAAGCACTGCTGGCTTCTGGGCACTGCCGGGCTGTTGAGGACTGCCATTCTCCCTGTTCCAGCCAATCTCTTCTCAACCCCTCACTCCGCTCCTGAACCCCTGTCCACTCCCCACTCCCTGGCTCCAGCTCTCCCCAAGAAATCTCAGCCTTTGTGTTCCTGGGCTCAGATGCTGACACCACCACCAGCCCTCCTGGACCAGCTTGAGATCTGGGAGTCATTCCTTCCCCCCCCCCTTTCTCCCTACAGGCTGTCTCTGGACAGGTCTAGATAGGCGCTCTCCTCTATTTCCATGTCACTATCACCCTAGTTCAGGTCACAATCACCTTTTGTTGGGTACGAACATACACTAGCCTCCAGTGCTGCCCCAACCCCAGTCTGGTCCCCTTCTCCAGTCCTCTTCCGACACTGAATAAGTTATCATCCAAGTCAATGTCTGCCCCATCTGTGACCCTCAGGTATCCCCTAGACCCCTATTTGGAGCCCACTCCAAATTTGGTAATCTATCCATGGCCCTCTGTGATCTGATCTATGTTGGGCATGCTAAGCTAGTCCACCCTCTCTACCCCTCTGACTTCCTGGGGCCCTCTCCAAGTGGTCCCCTACCTAGCAGCCCCACCTCCCGTCATAGTCCCCCTCTGCAGCTGGCCAACTCCTCCTCATCCTTCCAGACCCAGGTCCTGTATCACCGCCTCCCAGGACCATCCCAACCTCTAGGGTTGAGTTTATAGGCCCTGATTGTCCCTCTCTTTAGCGTGGATCACCAGGTGTAGGTATCTGTTAATACACCTGTCTCCCACATGGCCGAGTATTCTTCCAGCACATGCCTCATTACCTCTGGGTCACCCGGGGTTGGCAAATGGTGGGCAGCCTGTTACCTTGTGATGGAGCTCAGGCTGGAATGTGAATACCCAGTGCCGTGCCACACACAAAAGCAGTCATTCCCTGCCCATGTGGATGAACCACAACTCCAACTTGATCCCTTTCTCTGCTGGCAGAAGCAAGGCTCAGGGTCAGACAGTCCCAGCTTCGAATCCTGACTTCACCTCTTACTAGCTCTGGGTCTTTGAACAAGACACTTAACCTCTCTGAGCCTTGGTTTTCCCCATGTGTGAAATGAGGATAACGCCTACTTCATAAGGTTCTGATAAAAATTAAATGAGGTGATGCAATTAAGGACCTGGTAAAAGGATACTGCACAAAGTGGGAGCTATTATTCGAGAAGGCCTTTTAGTAAACATGTTCTGAATTTTTTTTTAAAGATTTATTTTTTATTTATACATACAAGCTGGGGCACAGGCCAGAGGCGTGGGGCGGCGAGAGGGTTCACCAGAGACAGAGCGGGCAGCAGAACAGGCAGATCAGAAATACACTGCTGAGGGGAGCAGCGGGCAAGGCAGGAAAGGTCTGCCGCACCATGTGGGATTCTCCCTGGCCGGGCGTCGAACTTGCATCGCTGCTGCCGACAGCTCCACAGTGCAGCGCCTAACCGCTGCACCAGCAGGGAGGCCCCAACATGTTCTGAATTAAAAAGAATAGCACTGAGCCTGATGAGGTGCAGCCTCGCACTAGCTACAGAAACAAACCAGCTACAGAGTGAGCACTGACACTAAACCACTGTCCTCATTGGTTTAAAAAAGGGGGGAGGCTTTGAAATGGTAGTAGGTTCACTCCCAGATCACAGATTATCTGAGCCTAAGATTCTTAGGTTTGAGGATTTTATGAATTACTGTATGTAGCCAGAGGCTGTACTGAGCTTTTCAAGGAGAAAATGAATCCAAAACTTAATTCTACTGAAGGGCAAAAGACCAGCACGAAAAGGCCTCGTTGGCAATTACTTACCCGCAAATATCCCCCTTCCCATGAGCAGGCGCCTTCAGAAGAGTTGAGAGGCAATAATACTCGAAACAGCCATTTTGTGAATCCTGACCGAGCTCAACATTCCAGCAATTGCTGCAAAGCAGGAGCTTATGTCTGCAAAATGCAGACCTTTAGATGGAGTTTGCAGGGAAATAGAGCCTTTAGACATTACAGTGTTTTCAAATATCATTATTACTGCTCTATAAATATCCCACGCCCACAGTGTATCAGGTGCCACATGGGAAATATTGGATTCAGTTGGAGATTTTCTTAAAAGACACATAACAGTACCATATGCCAGTCATCCTGGATAATATTTATGTGCATGCCGCAGAAGCAAAGATTAGCTGTGTCAATATGTATAGAAAACTCCACAAAAGAGAGTCTGTGGGATGTGTATTATCTGTACTTATGATCAAAAGCATTTGCCTAATTTCTTCACTTCCTTAAGAGCTATTTCATCCATATACTATGGAAAGGTTGGAGGAGTGAGGAATTAATGCAGCAATAATCAGTGGGAATTTATCAGAGATCCCTGGGGTCTCCTACTGGGAGTAGTTCAGAACTTCTGCAGCTAAAAGGAGCAGTTCCAGAGCTGTGAACAGCAATTAACCCTTCCATTTACATTCAACTAATGGGATTCAAACATAGTTCCTTTTCAATTGTCCTCATCAGTGCAGCAAAGGGGAAATTGCTTGGAGTGTAAAAAGAGAGTGTGCAAGAGGAAAAACTGTTGCCACTGTTATGATCCCAAGTGCAAAGCTTCTCATAGGCATTGTTCAGCAGCCCCTTGGTTCTCTAGGGAAGTGGGTGCTGTGATTCAACTGTGGTCCTTTCATCCACGCCCCCAACTTGATATGTTGAAGCCCTAACCCACCCCCCCGGAATTATGGTGTTTAGAAGTGGGTCTCTGGGAGCTGATTAGGTTTAGATGAGGGCAGGACCCTCGTGATCGAACTAGTGTCCATACAAGAAGAGAAGCAGACAGCTTGCTTCCCTGGTTTCTCTACCACATGAAGACCCATTGAAAAACGTGTCCATCTTGCAAGCCAGGAAGAGAGGCCTCACCAGAAACTGACCACGCTGGCACCCTCATCTCAGGCTTACAGGCTCCAGGGCTATGAGGAAAGAAAATGTCTGTTGTCTTTACGGCATTTTGTTATGATGCTGGAGCAGACTGATCCAATGGGATTCTTGCAATCTGAACTTTCCTCTTAGTAAAAAGATCGGAATCTGGTTTATAATTATCAAGAGGTATGTTCAAAGGGACAACAGGGCACCACCTTTGGCAGGCTGGTGAGGTGAGGGCAGCTCTCCCCCCTTTTCTTGGAAGCGTTGGTTGTTATAGATTGAAAGGACATGTGACTATCTGTTAGGGAATCAATTCTGAGCTAAAAATGTGAAATTGTCCAATTATTTGGAGAACAGAGCAGCACAGAGTGGTACCAAATGGCCTAATGCCAGCTAATGGCCTGAAACTGAGCAACAATGTTGTGAAGCCCAGTTGGGCGGAGGGCAGGGAGAGGGAACAACTTAGTTTATTGTGAATTGCTTTTCTCTCTACGGCACAGTTTTATTTTTAATTGCAAAGTGTCTGGTTGAGCACTTATTGCTGAAATTTATTTTTGTAATAAAAGCTCTTTGTTAAATCACAGTTTTATTAACAGTGACATGAACTGGATTTTGCTGTAATAAATAAGATGCTTTTAAAATCTGAAAAAGCCTGCAGACCACCCCAAATCTTATTATGACTATTAGGCTGGGGGAAAAAAACCAAAAAACAAAAACAGTGACCTAATTGGATTGTCTGAGAACTCAGGAGGTGCTTGTGTTGAACATGCTGAGGGCTTGGCTGGTTTCAGGAGCCTGGTGTTCTGGATTCAGCTGGGTCCCCAATTGCTGTGTGACCTAGGGCAAATCCCTTTGCCTCTCTGGGCCTTAGTTTCCATCTGCTCAAAATAAAAGAAAAACCAAAAACCACAAGGAGGTTGAATCTTTCAACTCTGATATTCTCAGGAAAGTGACTGCGCACAATAGCAGGTCACACTGAAAGATAAATTGAGCCCTGGCAGAAAATGAAGGGTTAGGGGCAGAACTGAACCTTGAAAACTATTTACAGAAGATGGAAGTCCTGCTTCCATCTTTCCACGGTGTTCATGTACGTGTGTTCATGCGTGTGCGTGTGTTTGCGTGTGTGTGTGTGTGTGTGTGTGTGTGTGTGTGTGTCCACCCTAATATAGCATCATCTCACTTGACTTCATTATTATGCCTGCAAAGATCCTCTTTCCAAATAAGGTCAAAATCACAGGGAGTTGGGACTTGAACATTCATTTTGGGGGGACCAAATTCAACCCACAACAGACCCCTCCTTCGGCCCTTGCCCTCCTGCCCTTAAAGCTATTGTTATTTTGCTTCAGGGTTCTAAAGGGTTACTAACTGGCTTTCCTTGTTTGATATTTGAAGGACTATCATCTTTGTTTTCCTGGTCCCTTTCCTCTCCCTCTGACTATTTTCTTTTGTCCTCTGTTTTTGTGTCTCTGCCCTGTGTCTCCTTCTCTCCCTGCTCTCCTGGTCCCCACCCCTTTTCTTGTTTAGGTGTCTGCCCAGAGGACACGGCTTCTTCTCAGACCAGAGGATGTTGTTATAAAAATTCAAACTCTCTGCTTTGCCCTGGAAACCACATGATGGCTTTCTTCCCCAGTTTGTCAGGAATTGGGTCTGATTTTTTCAAGCATTGTACAATAATTATTTGATTGTTTTACCCTTCTGAATTATCTGGAATTAATAACTTTTTAAAAAAGGAAGCCCCAAACAGGGAGGGGCCCATCATTCAGCATGAGCCTGCTCCCTGCCCAGCAGGGAGACAATGGCCAGGGTGTGGCTGATGGGAGCCCACTGTGGGGTGCCTGTGGGCTGGGGCTGGGGCTGGGGCGGGGCCCAGGTCTGCGCACTCACATGGTTGTTCCCTGCATTTTCATTGCAGGTGCCCTGAAGCTTCGCTAGATTTCTTCTAGGCCTTTCCTTGTGAGCTGGATGCTCTATTTGGGTCCAAATCTTGGTCCATCATCCTCACTAAAGAATATAAATGCTTAAATCCTAAGTGAACCATTAGCCACTCGAACTTTGCAAAGTACTGAAAGAACAGCAGGCCAGGACCAAGCAGGACTTATCACAGACATTTAAGGAAAGTGCCAAGAAAGAAACTTTGATAAATTCCTCACCATCGACGTATCTCAAAATCATTATTCTGAGTGAAAAAAAAAAGCAGACAAAACAAAAGTATATGTAAAACTCTAGAAAGTACCAAGTAATGTACAGTGACAGAAAGAGGCCAGTTGTTTGGAAACTGGGGAGCAGGAGGAAGCGATTTCCGAGGGGCTTTTGAGGTGATAGATCATTTCTCTCTCGGAGGTGAGAGGGTCTCACAGATGGCACGCATACGTCAAAACACCCAGTGGCGCCCAGAGAGACCAAAGACGACCCCACGTTTAACAGATCTGTTAATGTTGTCGAGGACTCGAGAGGGCAAGCCATTAAACGGGAGGTACACGGCAGAACAGGGAGGTCCTTGTTCGCCCCACTTATCCCAGCACAGGTTTATTCCAGGACAGAGAATTCTGGATTCCAACGTTCTCCAGAGCTCTCACACTGTCTTTGCCTGCGGATGTAACTGGACTTGTGTTTGGGTTGTGAGTTTATTTTCTGCAAAAATGAGAGCAAGAACTGTGAAATGAAGATAGTAACACTCATGACTCAGGGCCTCTGTGAGGGAGAGGTAACAAGTGGGGCTGCTCATGAGGAAGTGGGGACTCCACAGATGGTAACAATGGGGAGAAGGTGATTCCTTACACCTTGTCTGAGCAACTTCTGCTCACCAGGTGTAACCCAGCAGCCAGGTCCCTGAGTGAAAACCCACAGTCTCAGCAAGTGCATCGCTTTCAAGTCTGTGTGTAGGGACTAGCCCAGCTCGGCCCTCAGCGCATGCACTTTCTGGGGTCTCTTTTATTGATGGGTCTGGGCCAAGATCCATCCTCACCACCTTCCCAGGAACTGTTTTGGGGTTTGCCAAAGGAAGAATATTTCTCTCACAAGCAAACACATTTTAATAGTTTGAAAATCTTTTTGAATATACATTTTGAAAGCAGGGAGAAACAATGAACGCGGCATAATAAAATATATATTTGAAAGGCAATTCAGCATGCATCTGAAAGGAAAGGAGGTCACTGCATTGATCCACAACAAAGAAAGCACAACACTGAGGATATGAAACATGAAGGACATGTTTTGTTAGTTGAGTTTTTAATCTTTAGAATAGGTGCCAAGGTTCTTTTCATGTTGGAGGGCCGATTCCGTCATCGTCGCCTGCAGCTCCTGGTAGAGGCAGAGACTGGCAGTGCAGAGTGAGGCAGGCTTCCAGCGGCCCTGGGGCTGTGGCAGGGAGAGCAGAGTGGAGGATCCTAGGCCTCCTTAGTCTAACCAGGTTGCAAACTGGGACTTGAACTCAGATCTTCAGGGTGCTGGCTTTGACAGAGTCTCCTCTTACTCAGGTCCCAAGAACTGAGACCCAGAGAGACAAAGGGTCTTGTCAAAGGCACAGCTGCCGGAGTCAGAGCTCCACGTCTCTCAGATCTTTTTCCTTTATCTCATCCTCATGAACCCGCTCCCGCCAGACCGGGATGTGGACAAACAGGCTCTCTTCCCACGGCCACCCACACCAGGCTCCCATTTGGACAAGCAGAGGTCCACTTCCTCTGCTTGCTCAGGAGGGATGTGGCTTTTTATAACCTTTAATACCTGCCTGTTGCAAAAAAGAGCATCCACACAGAGAAAATTAGAAGAAGGCACTGCTTAGAAGACTTCGGTTAGTTAAGGCTCCTGGTCAGAGCTGGGAACATAGCCGTGCTCCTGCTGGGCCTGGAGACATGGCCCGGGTAGAGAAGCCTGTCCTGGCCCCACAGAAGGGCCCCTGCCACCTCTTTTCTCCAAAACCACATTGTCCACCCAGTTCTTTAGGACCTTTGATTGTTCTCCCTTAGAAAGGAAGGGGCAGGGGTGGTCTCCTCATCTGGGGACTGGATGGAACTAACTGTGCTTCATTCTTAGTACAGAATATGACCCAGCCATGTCCAACGACCTAGGGACACAGGCAGCCACACGACTGATCTCAGAACACCATGCGGAACGAAGGAGGCCAGCCACAGGGTCCATGCTGCATGAGTCCAGCCCTGTGAGAGTCGAGCAAAGACAAAGCTACAATGTTAGAGAGAAGGACCAGTGTGCCCAGGGCTGGGGTTTGAGGGTGGGGGATCTATGACAGAGGGTCCTTGGGGAATTTTGGAGGATGATGAAAATGTTCTGTTTCGTAGGGTGGTGGTTATACTGTCAAAACTTGTCCAACTGGGTTCTATAGGTAAATTGTATTGTGTGTGAATATACTTCATTACAACTGACTAAGACCACTGACAACCAGTAAAGGAAGGAAGGGGAGCAGCCCCGGCTGTGGCTGGGTCCCAGTCTCTCCCTTCACGGTTATGGGGAGGTATCTTTGTGGGGAAGCCCTCACCAGGCCCAGGGCCCATGTCTTTGTGAATGAATGAATCAACCAGGAGGGACCACAGCTCCCCCAAACAAGGTGATGGCAGGTTCCTGGTCTCTGCCCAGCAGGCTGCCCGACAGATGCTGTCCTGGCTGGGTTCCTTCCTGGCCTGCTTTCTTCACCCCCAGCCCTGACTGAGTCCCTCTTGGGGGCTAGGCCAGGCCCAGTGCAGGTGCTGGAGACAGGACTCTTCCCTGAAGGGCCCCCACTCTAGTGGGGGTGGCAGAAGCAGCTGCAGACCATTATGACAGAGACAGAGGGAATCTCCTGACTACAGAACCCTGAGGGGTCCCTTAGTGGGAGGCCAGAGAGGCTTTCTGGCAGAGGTGGCAATTGGGCTAAGCTAGGCCAGTGGTGAGAAGGCCTGAGCTGCTGAGAGGTCAAGGGAACAACGTCATTACACAGGACCGGAGTGAGAGCTTGGCATTAGGGAAGGCGGTTGGGGAAGGGATAGTGATTGGTGGTTCTTACTGAAAAATCACTTATGTGCTGGCTCATAAAGGCCCTTTTGGGTCTTGAAGGTTCCAGAGCTTCTTGGGCTTTGGACTTTGCAGAGGCCACCATCTCTGGACCTGGACATCTGCAGCCCTGAAGAGCAGAGCAGGTCTGGGGGGCTTGCCCTATAATCCATGTCCACACATTGGAGGCTTGAGCTCAGCTGGACGCCATTCAAGGCTATGGCCAGTAGGGGGCACCCCAAGACTGATGACAACTTGGCTACAAAGAGCAGCTAGGAATTGTGATTCAAACACTAGAAATCCGTGTCCCTGTCCCTATTCTTCCTCTCCCCAAAATCCAGATAGTCAGATATCTTCAATAAACCATATGCATCTGACCCAGTCCATTGGAAGGAAAGGTCCTTGCAAAGCTCCCACCAGAATTAACTTTTTCCAAGATAGTCATTTCCATTTATCAAAGAAGGCAGACAGATCATCTTAGGGTAAGAGCTGGGGGGATGATGATTAGAAGAGGTTCCTGGGGGGCCCCTACTAGAGTCATTTCTTGGAGCCCACTCAACTGTTTCCTCATTAAACCCCTCACAAAGGATCAGCATGGTGGGAGGAGTCTAATAATCTTGGGACCCTACTCCCATGACACCCAGACTGGGCAAGTTTGGTTTTGACCCAAAGCCAAGGGTTTGGGCCAGGTTCATTCTGAAGTCAGTCCCACAGTTAGCCCAAACTACCCTGGAGTGGCAGAGGATACAGTGGGGCTGGAGGGAGGTCTTCTCTAGTTATTTTAGGACAAGGGGAGGAAGCTTTGCTTAAGAATGTGCGATGCATTGTGCAGACAAGCATCATAGAATGCTCAGCACTGTAATTAAACACCACATACAACAAGTCAGTCGCACACCTACGTAAAGACATGTGTGATGCTGATTGTATGGCATGATAACTCGGTAGAAATAGAAAATGCATTGAGTAAATGACTATAATTAACGATGGTTTTGCTTAGCAAAACTTTTTACAGCTTCCTGTCCTTGGCTAGTGCTTTCCTGTCTAAAGTAGGGTTGGTGGTTTCTCCTGACACCAGTTTCAGGTCCATCCGACCCACCTTGGCAGAGACATTGATTTTTCCTGGAGGAACTTTCCTTCCCCTACTTGCAGTTTATGTGTATTAAATAGTGTCGACCCCACACCCAATTTCAGGCATAAGCACTTAACCTGGACATGCCCAAGGAGTAGTTTAGGAACGAACGGGCATGCAAACCAGTCAAAGTCAGTGAAAACCTGGGATTCTGGTTATATCTATACAGAAGAAAGAAATCTCTCTGTTCACCTCAATGTGGGGAAATTGATGGGGTGGGGGGGTGGGCAGAAATAAAGTGGACAGACCAGGTGCAGAGAAACCAGGTCCTATTAACATTATTTGAGCTCCTAGATCCAGCCAAGCCTAAAATCATCAGAACTTTTTAGTTATGTAAGTCAATACATTCAATTTTTTGCTTAAGCCAAATTGAGTTAGGCTTGTGTTACTTGCAACTAAAAATCTCTGCTACACTTTAGGGAAGTTTAAAGCTAAAGGAAGATAGGTACGGAATGAGAGGGAATCAGTCAGATATGAGGCCTGAACTTGCACAGGTAGTAGGGTAAGAGGGAGAAGTGGACAGATTCAAGAACTTACCAGTCATCATCAATGTGACTCCTGAGTAAGTGGTTTTGTTAGGAGAGGGAAGAGAGAAGAGTGAGGGTGAGTTCTGGAGTCAGGGTCAATGTAGAGAATATAAGGAGGACATGAAACACACCTGCTTCTAATTTGGGAGGGTTTAGCTTGGTTGGTTTGGGGGCAGACACCACAGTGGTCAGCAGAGGAGAGTATCTGGAAACTCCGAAAGTGCAGCTGTTACCCAGGGAGTGGGGAGAGAAAGACAGAGGAGCCAGGGCCAGTCCTGGGGGTAAGAGGTACTGATGTTAGGGGAGGATGAAATGCTGGAAGCAGAGAAGAAAAAGGTTGGGAGATGACCTTAGAGAGCCCCTGTGGGGTCATTGTCAGTCCCCTAAGTAACCTGGCTGCCACCAGCCTGTCTAAGAGTATTCTCAGCACCAGCCTGTGTCTGGCATGTGAAGGGAGCTCAGCAGTCACTTGCTGCATGAAGAAGTGAATGAAAAAGTTAAAAGCAGAAGGGCTGGTGGACAACAGACATGGTCCAATCTTATTAAAAGAAATCGGATTGGAACATTAGCACACAAGGTTGGCTTGTTCCTTGGGATAGGCACTTTTGTCTGGCACCTCTAAGAGGGCCTCCGATTCCAGGGCCAGAGTCCTCCCCCACTCCCCTTCTCTCCCGTATGCTGTCTCCAGTCACAGCCAGGAAGGGGCTGGCAGGAAAACAGCCGACTCGCTTTCATTTTCTTTTCCAAAGTCTGATCTTCCCTTCACATAGGTGCCCTACCCCCTATCCCTGGCGTCTGGCCCCAGATCCTCTGTCCTCCTCTCCCCTTTCCCTGGGTAACAGCACTTCCAGGTTTTCAGACACTTGCCTCTGCTCACCACTGTGATGCCTGTTAGGACCCACATGGCCAGCAGGACAAGTGCCGATGCCCACGGGCACCCAAACCACACCTTCACAAAGGGGAACTTGTGTCTTTCCGTGTCCCTTCTCCTTATAATCTCTGCCTTGGTGAGTAGCATGACCCTGGCCCCTGGCTCATCTATACTCCTTCCTCTTCCTCCCCCTGACCCCTAGTCACCAAACCCAATTACTTATCCAATCCCTTTCATGCTGCCATTAAGTGCTTCTCAAACCTGCCTACTTCATGCTTCCTCAGTTTCCGTCCAACCTCAAGCCTTTGAATCTGGTTGATTTATACTCATTTTTTACCCATTCTCTTTTGACCCCCAAGCTCCCCTAACGAACCACAGGTGGGAGAGTTGGGAACCAGTCACACAGCCACTCCTACCCTATCCCTGGACCTACCCTCTCCCCTGGACCCCAGGGTCTGCTACTCTCATGTCACCTTTGTTATTTCCTCTCTGTGCCATACCTGCCTGGAATCCAGGCCTGTCCTTCCCAGGGGTTAAATGAACTCCTGAACACAGTAGGTGATGGGCATTTGGGGTGCCACCAAGCTAGAGATGAAAGCTATAGATGGAGAAGTGGAGTAGGCAGTCTCCTTCGAATAGCTCTCCTTGGGAGGTAGAGAGTAAAGCTGTCCACTGACCACTGCTTGTTAAATTACTTACTTTTAAACTATCAATTTCCAGTGGACAGTAGGTTGAAATACAATTGATTGTTGCATCCTGCAACTTTGTTAAACTTCCTTATTATTTCTAGTATCTTTTTTGTAGGAGGTATAAGATTTTCCATATAAATGATCAAGTCATCTGTGAATAAAGAGATTTTACTTCTTCTTTTCCAATCTATAAGCATTTTATTTCTTTTTCTTGCTTTATTGATCTTGCTAAAGCCAACAGCATAATGTTGAATCAACGTGATAGAGGTGACATCCTTACCTTGTTCCTGATCCTAGAAGGGAGTTAAGTTTCCTAGAAAGCATTCAATCTTTTACCATAATGTACAATTATAGCTGAAGGATTTCTGTAGATACCATTTATCAGGTTGAGACATTACCTCCTACCTTTAGTTTGCTGAAAGCAATTTTTATCTTGAAGAGACTAGATTTGGTTGAATTTTTTTTTCTTTTATGAAGATCATCATGTCCTTTCTTTTTCACTGTCACATAGTGGATTGATTGCTTTATGAATATCTACTCCTATATTCCTAGGATAAACTTCACCTAGTTGTGGTGTGTTAGCCTTTTGTAAATTGTTTCCCATTTGGTAAAATTGTGTTAAGAACTGTGCATCGATGGCTGGTTGAAACACAAATATTCCCTACCATCGGGGCTTCAGATGTTATGTTCTGTGCTCCTTTTTGGTGGCTCTCTGGCCTCGAGTAATCTTCTCACACACATGCCCTGGTCATTTCTTAGCACAAGGAAAGCAGGTCGCCAGAACCTTCTCTCTGGGCAGCCTCCTCTTCTGTGGCGCTCTGCCCTGTGAGCTCTGGTTGTCCAGGCTTTCACTCTGTCTCCTTAGCTCAGGGGATGAGCTCCATCTGGGTTCTTCCCCCGACCCACAGCCTGAAAACTACTCCAGGCAGGACATCGGGGCAAATCAAGGTACACTCCTCAGGGACTCTCCCCTCTCAGGGGTCACTGTCCTGTGCTCTTCAGTGTCTCAGGCCATTGATTCATTGATGTTGCCTAGTGTTTTACCTGTTTTAGGTGGGAGGAAAAGTCTGCTCCCTGCTGCTCCATCTTGGTGGAAGCAAAGTTCCAGACTTTCTTTCATGTGAGATATATTGGTTTTCAGTCAAGATCATCTGGTTGTCTTTTTTTTCCCTCAAAGGGAAACAGGCGGAAGGGGCACAAGGTGTCCAGTCCCTTCATGGTCGCCAACTGAAAGCGGGGCGGACAGGGCACAACTGCCCAGGCTCTGAGGCAAGAGCCACCAAAATGCCCCAAAAGGCCAAAAGCAACAAAGGACAGCGCCTGATGAGAGGACAGGTCACTGTCTGTGGGTCTCACCCACGCACACAACTGCAAGAGACTTCAGGATACAGGAACAACAAACATGGGGTTTATTTTAGAAACAGGGGAAACAGAGAGCTCACTGCATCCTCAAGTGGCGGCCACCTCACCCAGAACGCGTCGGTGATGACAGCCCTTTGGGAGGTGCTGGGTTAGACCAACAAACAGCTCTTTGAGACACCAGGCCCAGGGCCTCTGGGGCTCCTTTCAGCCTACGTCAGAGACAGGACCAGAGGCCCAGTCTCTGCAGAGTCCTTCAGCTTCTCTTCCTGCTCAGAGGGCGGCTGATCATGCTTCTTTTCTTCTTTCTTCTTCAGAGGTGAGGAACGGACTTCTTTCTTCTCTCTTCGGAGTCTGGAACCGTCATCTTCCTTCTCCTGGGGGCTGATGTCGTCATCGTCTTCTGCTGTTCTTCTTTTCAGGGGCCTCCTTTTCTCTCTGGGGATGGCGTCCTCTCTTTTTCTCCTCTTTTCTCCCCTCTCAGGTCCCTTCAATCCTGGCTTATATCCTCTCCCAGAGTACCACCCACAAGTCTGATTGGACCATTTTTTCAATACTTGGAGCTGATTGGACCTACCCATAAGCTTCTAGCACCTGATTGGTCCGTTCAAAACGGCAGTTACTGGGCAGGAGCAACTGCCACAACTGCTCTGGAGCAGCGGGGTGAACTGCACCACTGTTCCTGCCGGCTCCCACTGCTAAGGCAGCTTGGTTCTGGTTACAAAAGTATAAACATAAGCATTTTCATGGGACTTGACATTTTTTGCAGAGGTTGCTGCTAGAGATGTGAAATACTCTGGCAAGGGTATGGCCAAGCTTTATTGGCCCTGTCCCTAAGTCTGGACAGTCTCCATACCAGCCACGTGAAAGGCGGTGTGGTGCTTCCTCAGGAAGATGCTGCCTTCCCTCCTCAGGTTTTGCCCATTTAGCTGATACACTCTCCAACAGAAGACATTTTGTGCCACAAACTTCAATGAGGTGGTGATTAAGGACTGCAGAAGAAGCATTTTTCAATTTAAACCTATTTTTTTCCTGAATGGAGCAGGTGTCTGAAAGTCACAGTTACAGGAATGAAAGGATTGCATTATTCACAATCTTCCTGTGATTAAACTCATCCACTTTCTGAATGGGGCTCTGTGCCCAAAATAATAATAACTATGGCTCTCACTTGGGAAGTGCCCACTGTCTGTGCACCAGCACCCTCTTGGGTACCAGAACTGGGCTGTGCTTTGCTTCAGAGTCTGGAGAACCCCAAGAATTCCTTTCCCAGGAGCCCCAAGAAGGCCAAGGTCTGGTGTTAGGAGAAACCCTGCTCCCACTGAACTTCCTTTCACCTGGTGCTGGCAGAGACCTAGAGAAAGAGGTAAGAGTACATGCTCGGAGGGGCTGACAAAATAAACTCTGCACCAACACAACACCAGGTCCTACCAGTTGTTAAGACACCATGCTTAATCTTCACAAAAACCTTCTGAGGACAAATTGGGAAATTACAGCTCAGAGAGATCAATTAACTAGCCCAAAGTCACACATTGAGTTGGTGATGTTATCACAAATCTAAACAGTCTGACTTTAAAATAACTTATTTTTACTGCTATGATTTGTTTAGTTAATGAAGGCCCCTCCCTCACCCTCCCCCACCCTTGAAAAGCGCCAAGCCCCCAGGTAAACCTGGTTGTCTGGAAACTGACGGCCCAGTAGACTGAGCACACCTAAATAAAGCCAAGAGTCACCCTGAGGTCACACTTCCATCAGGAGAGAGCCCAGCAGGCCTCTGTCCAATCAGGTCTCCAGTACCCCATGCCACATCCTGTTCCCAAGCTCCAGAGCCCTTCTGCTGCCTTGACCTCTGGAAAAACCAGAAAATTCTCTAGTGAAACTGGTCATTGACTTTTCTAGTGTGGTGTGTTACAATACTCTCTTTTGGAATTCTCTGCATCTTACTCTTCCAACTTTACTGATGAAGATTTGAACTGAGGTCATCAAAGGATGCTGTCGTGCTGTGCTGAATATGATCCACCAGTGGTGAAATCCCTCATCATTCACCTAGAGCTTTCTCGTCCCTTATCGCATTTGTGAATCTACAAGTACTTATTGAGCAAGTGGAAACCAGAGGCTCTCTGCCCCTCCAGGGAGGGTGCGCAGGATCAGAGATAGCGGATATTACACTCTTAATCTGAGGCAGCCCTGACCACACAAATTGATTCTGAAGCTTCCTCCAAACCATTCTGTGGATTAATTATGTCGTGTACTCGTCAGGGTCTTTGGTTAAGGACAACAAAAGCGACTTCAGCAACTCAAGCAGAAAAGGGGCTTGTTAAAGGATATTGATTGGAGTCAAAGGGGAGGGGACCAAGTACTGTGGAAGGACCCACACACAGCCATGCTTGCGACCTGTCTATTCAGAGTGTTCTGCACATGACTGGGAGCCCCGGGGAGGACTCACCTCCATCAGCAGGACGGTTGTCACCACCATCACAAATCACAGCCACAGCCAACCTTCACTGAGCCCTCAGCAGGTCTGGGGATGTTCCCAACGCATTAGTTGTATTAACTCATAAATGAGGAAACTGATTCACACAAGGTGAAGCAAGCTGCCCGAGATTAACCATCAGCAGATGGAAGGGCCAGGATCCCACCTGGGTGACTCATTCCAGAACCCACCCTCTTAATCACCATCGTTACTTCCTCCCCACCATCTTGACCCTTTCTGCTTTGTGTCTCCTTCAGGATATAAGGTCCCAGCAAAGTTCTAAATCCATGTCCTCAGGGAGAGGAGAGGACACCATCTATTCTGTTTCCATTTCAAAGTGGGTGGCATGGTCCTGCTTCTTAACTATATGAAGACCCCCTTCTATGTGGAAGGAAGGTGGGTAACCCTCCAATGGCAATGGTCCCTGCAAAAGTGAGATCATTCCTGATAAAGTTTATCTGTCATGTCAGCCTTTAAGACCTGAGACCCTGAGCTCGAAATCTAGACACACAGACTCTGGCCTTACAAATGGAGTGGTTTCTACGTTCCAGGGTAGAGTGGGTTTGGCAGCAGGAGCTGGTGTCTTTTTTTTTTAAAGATTTATTTATTTATGCATATAAGAGTTAGGGTGCAGGCCAGAGGTGCGGGGTCGGGGGGCGGTTGGTGACAGAATTCACCAGTGTCAGAGTGGGGAGCAGAACAGGCAGATAAACAGATGTACACTGCTGAGGGGAGCAGGGGCAAGGCAGGAGAGGTCTGCTGCACCAGGTGAGAATCCCCTGGTTGAGGATCGAACTTGTGCTGCAGTGGCTTTATAGGCTGAGACTTAACCCCTTGTGCCACCAGGGAGGCCCTCTGGTGGTCCTTCTTGTGGACAGTGGGGCTGGGGTCTCCTGGGTGTTCAGGGGCCATTTTCATTCAGGTCAGGAAGCCATATTTCCCAGGACAGTGTTGGCGTCCTTCGCCTCTTTTTCCCTGAGAGAAGGTGGCGGCTGCCTCCTCAATTCCAGAGGCACATCTCAAGGAGAGCAGAACTGCTATCTTTGTTTGGTATTTTTCAATGTCAGCAGCAGAGAAGCAAATCAGCCCAAAGGACTGTTTAATTGCAATATTTTTAAAAATCATGCTTTTTTCAAGGGAAAAAAGGAGGGTTCTCCACCCGTTCGGTTTCCAGCATGATACCATATCTGCTGATTCTGTCTCATTCAAATCCAAACAAGCACATTCATCATCACAAAAAAAATGCCATTCAAGCGAACACACTTCAAGGGGCTACACTTTGCCTCAAATGTTCCCAAGCCCAATTAAGCCTGGAGCCAGCCACTGAGCCCCAGCAGAGCGGCTGTGGCTGTAGATAGGAGATACTCCCCCGGTTGCCTTGAGAATGAGTCTGGCCTCCCTAGTTCCCCTCAGGGCAGGAGAGGCAGGGGTGTCCTGGACTGAGTCAAAAGTCCTGGACCAGAGGCCAGCTCAGACCCTGGGGCTGTCCCTGCCATCTGGGCCCTCGTCCCCTATCTGCACAATCGGACAGGCTGGATGGAGTGGTAAATCTCGCCCTGCACTCCTCTCACCCGCGCTGGCATCTCTGATTACTCAAGACTTTACTTAGATTTGGTCTTAGAATCCTTCAACACAGAACTGCAGGTAATTGCACTTTGGGGTGAAATGTGGTGCCACCCTCCGGTTTGGAAGAGTTGTCTGGGCCCCTTCCAGGTCGCACACTTGAACTCGAGAGTATCACAGCCAACAGACCCTGGCAACGTGCTTCCTGCCGCCCGCCCGACTGCATTCTGAGCACTCAGGCTCTGTAGGCTTACTTGACCCTCACTGAAGGCCCAGGTAATGGAGGGTGCACAGGCTGGTGAGTCACTTGTCCAAGGCCACAGGCTGGCAAGTAGAGGTGGGATTCAGACTCAGGTCATCAGTTTCCTGACTGAGTTCTGAATCCCCTACTACAATGTAGGTTGGTCAATAAAGATCCCATCTCTGGAAAGACAGGGGCCACACCTGGACCATCTTTATGTCCTCAGCACCCTACATGTTTGTTGAATGAATGAATCATGTGAAAACTAGGAAAAGGCTGGAAACAACACAGTAACGATGATGATGGTAATGGCTGCCATCATCAATTACTTACATTATTGCTTATGCCATATGTGACACCCACACCTCCCCTTACAACTTTGAAGGAGCTCAATGAATATTTGTTGAAAAATGAGTATTTTACACCCCTTTGAGGTAAGACCCATGTGGCCTCTTTTTATTGAGGGAAGAATATTCCTGAGTTCTCTGTTAGCAGTGGGCAGAGCTGAGCTCTGTGCACAGGTCTGGCTAAATCGTGTTCCTTCTGGACTCTACCTAATGCTAGAGGAGGACCCAGGGAGCAGGCAGCAGGAGAATGCAGAGAGGAGTGTTAATCCTGCTCAGGCACCCCCCTCAAGCTGAGAGGAGACAGTTAGGGGGCCGGTTCTGGGCAACCTCCAGGCTTCCATCTGTGTCCAGCACTTTCTCCACCTGGCTACTCAGTGAGCAGGGGCCTGGCATAGGGGAGGCTCATGGAGTGTAGCAGAGCCCTGGGCAACCACCTGCCCCCCAACTCCTCTCCTGCCTCTTTGATAAGAACCAGCTCCCAGGGAAGGCAATGCCCGGATCTACAGAAGGCAGAGGTTTTAAAAGCCCTTTGACTGGGACTCAGAAAGAAATTTGTCCTAGACACACTCTGAAATAATGGTCACACAAAACAATATTTACCCTTTCTAATTATGAAGTATTGTGATAACTTTCTATTCTACTCTCTCCAAAGAAAAAGCTAGCGGTGACGCACTCAGTTGATTTCATGGTCCATTAGTGGGTTGTATGATTTGAGAAGCATCACTCCAAGGTCATGCATTAGTAATAGCCACTATTAGCTGAACACTCACGACAACTGTGCAGCTAGGAACCCATTTGAGTCGTGCAGCAGCCCTACAGGTAGGTCATTACCATTCTTTTTGCAGACGAGGATACTGAGAACCACAGAGCTTAAGCGACTTAGCAGTGTGTCCCTGATGTTTTGGGGCAGCCCCTGCTGCAGAACAGGCAACCTAAACTCTCAGTGGTGCAAAGCAGTGAGCATTTATTTCTCGCAGACTTGTGGGTTGGCACTGGTACTTCACGTGTCTCAGCCTCATCCTGGGACCAGCAGACCAGCTGGGACACATACTTTTCCAAGCAGTGGCTGGAGCATGTAAGTCCCACAGTAAAGATCATTTCAAACCCCTGCCTGCATCACATCTGTCAACTCCCATGTTATAGGATGCACTGTTGCACTTTCCATTAAGGTTTTGGGTTCTTCAGAAGAAGAGAAAAGAGACAGATTTATGCTTGTCGGCACTGCAGTCCATTCAGACTACTTATTGGGTGTGCAGTCAAAAAAAACAGCATTTAAAAACCACCCATTTATGTTCTCTATGGCTAGGTTTATAATTCTTTGTTTCTGGTGAATTTATTCCTTTAGGGAGAGGGAAGCAGGGAGAAAGAGAGAACCCCGAGAGTAGACATGTGGACAAATGGCTTCATATTGCTGAGCTGAAACTTCTTCACCTTTAAAGTGATGACACAGATGAATACATTTTAACAGGCAACTGAATAACAAAATTGGGTTATGGTATGGTGTGTGGGATGGTGCCTCATTTTTGCAGCTTTGTGTTCATATTTAATATATATGCACGTATTTAGACACACAGATGTCTGAAAAAGGTTCACCTAAATCTTACCAGTGGTTCCCTTGTGGTGGTAAGTGAGTCTTGAAGTGACGTTCATTTTTTCCTGTGTACTTGCTCTGTTCTGCATGAATGTTTTCCATAGATCATCAGACAAAGCAACAGGACAATCAGCTTTTGAACTGAAGTCACTGGTGCCTGTGCCCGCCCCCTGCCCTCTGATGAAGGCAGCCCCCGCCCCGGTCACCGTCTTTGAGCCCAGGCCTGCTTATCTCCCAGACAGGGTGCCCGCCCTTGCTCACTCCCTCCACGCTCTGGCCTTGGGTCCTCATCCTCCTCTCACTGCCCTGGACGCTCTGGGCATCTTATCTTTCACATTCTATTTTCCTTTCCTGTTCCCATGACCTTTAAGAACATGGAGTTAATTTTCAAACACCCAGTGCGGTGGGAATGCAGTCATTCATTTTGGCATAGATTCACTCATCCACCATTCATTCATCAAACATTCATTGGTACCCCCTCCCTGTGCTGGCTGCAGGGACCCAGAGATAAATCAGATGCCAGCCCTCCGAGACCCCCTAGTCCAGCGTGGCATATGCCATCGAACAGTGGTGCAACAAGCTGCTACAGGAGCACAGCTTTGATTCTCCTAGTCTAACCCTCATACTGACAGAGAAAAACATGACCACTTCCATTATACAGAGGAGCACAACAGAGGCCCCGTCTCAGAGTCAGAGGCTCCTTGAGGCCTTTCTTCGGGTGGCAAATATGCCATCTCTGCCCATGGCCATGGCAGGTATTCCTGGTGAGACGGGTGTTTTTCCCCAAGAACCGGGGCACCTTTGAGTCCATGTCTGCAATCTCTTTGAGGGAGCAACACTGAGCAACTGAAGTTGGCATTTGTGTCAAGTCGACTCCAGGCGGGAGAATGGAGACTCAGAGAGGCTCAAAGGCATTGAAAGTCACTCAGCAAGCTAATTCGCCACCTCCCTGCACTTAGGCACAGAGGGATGGGCCACAGAGGGGCTGTGTCAGAGGGCACTGGCGCGCCCCAGCCTGCTCTGGGGCAACAGCAGCAGTGGGTGAACGCTTCGCTTTCTCCCATTTTCTGCCCTGTGGCAGACAGGCCTGAGGGATGATGCGCAGAGGACAAAACCCAGGAGGCATTGTAGCAGGGTGGCTTTTGCGGGCCATAAATTGCCAAGAGGATTAGGGAGGATAAATAAGCCGGAAGACGCCAGGTCCACACACGGTAACAGGCACAGCGTGGATGTATTTCATTTCTAGTCACACCAGAACGGAGCAAGAATTACGAACAAAGTATATAAACCTAAGCAGCCGTGCCTAATAATTTACACTCCCCACTGTCATTTTTAATGTGCTGTGTCTGCCTCACCCCAACCGGGAAGCCCTAAATCTGGTCACTTGGAGAGCCACTTCACACTACAATATGCCAAAGGTCTTTCTCAAGACATGGCCTGGTTCTCATGACAGCTCCCCTGCGCACCAGGAGCCCTGGACCCCAGCCATGGCCCAGCCATGGGGACTGAACGAGGGGAGGAGCCTGGCAGAGGGCTCTGGACACGGGTCTGCATGTTATGCATCACTCACACTCACACACACACACACACACACACACACACACACACTCACACACACGCCTGGGTTTGTTGTGGGGAGTCCATACTGAGAGTATGTGTCTGACACTTAGCACAGTTTATGGTACCCAGTTAATACTTTGAGCAGGACTGTTAATATCATGGTTATTATCCAGACATAGGATGATGGACCTGCCCTCTAGGGCCTGTTTGAGATGCCTTCCCACCCCTGGCTGGACACAAAATGGACTCTGCATGTGATGGATGGATGGGTGGATGGATGGATGGATGAGTGAATAGGTGGATAGACATGTGGATGGATGGACAGGTAAATGGCTAGATTAAAGGTTGTCTGAATAGGTTCTATTTTTGGCACAGAGAACATCAAAAAGATTTGAGAAGGGCCAAGTTTGGCCCCACTGATGTCAGTCTTAAAGGTGACATTTCCTGCTTCCCTCAGTAACCCATCACTCAACCACTGTTAAAGAAGTTCCCTAAACACCCCAGGTCTGTACAGATCCTGAGTGGGACTGTATAGATTGCCTGTGCCTCCTCGCCCTTGCTCTGCCTCATTCAATCCAATTTGTAACTTGGCATTCTGGGCAACTCCGCCAGGCCTGTCCATCTACCCTCTGAACTAGGCACATAGGGGAGGGCAGGGACAGCTCAGGGGAGGGGCTGGGGGCCCTGCTCTGGGCTCAGCCCTCAGACCACAAGCATCTAGGGGAGGATGTCCTGAAGGCACATGCACCTGGGGTGCAGCTCTGGGCCCTTTGGAGGTTTGCTGAGTTGTTCAGGGTCTTGTGTTCTCTCAGCTGGGCCCAGAGAAGTCATTGCTTCCCAGCTTTAATCAAAGGCTGCTTGGCAACCCACTGTCTCAGTCAATGCCCAGGCCTTGCAGGGCGAGGCCTTTCTGGTATCTCCTGAGGTCACTTGACACGCAGTAAACTGCTTTTCATGCACACAGGCAGGACGTGATCTGGGGGCGCCACGGCCTCGTGCTGCATGGCTTTGCTGAGGTGCAATCTTCACTCTGCACAAGTGGGATTGGGCTGTGTGGCACCAAGAAATGGCTGCAGCAGTCAGTTGCTTTACTGTGGCCCGGGGAGGAGCAGTCTGGGAGCTGCACTGGGAACAGACGTCAACAGAGGCTCGGGTGAAAGCGGTCAAGGTGCCTTGAAGGGACCAGAGCCAGCTGCCTACTGCTAGCTCCAACCTTAGGGTTCTCCTCCTTAAGATGAGTGCAATGGCCTCTCCCACTTCAGTGTCTTGTTCTGAAGAGCAAACAGAAGTCATAACAATCACAATGCCCTATAATCATCCAGCCTTCCACGGTTAAGGCCATTGCCAGGAACACAATTCAGTAAACATTCTCCCCTCACCCATGAACGGCTGCCTAAAACTCTTCCATGAGACTTGAGTTCCTTTTTCCTAAGTGTTTATTGCTCCCCTCCTGCTCCTTCCCCAGGGAGCAGCGCTTTGCTGGCTCCAGAACGGAGTGTTCGTGGAGGAGAAACAGATGCTGGCTCCCCAGGTAGGGCTCTCTCCTCTACCCCCTGCCAGTCTCCTTCCATCCTGCTGCCAGCAGGACTAGTGAGGAGCAGGGAGGTGCTGGGGCCTCTATGTGGGACCAAGACAGCGTGTCAGGGGTGTCACAGAGGAAGCTTATTTCTACCCTGGAGAAGAAGAAGGGGAAGGGAAATGTCACCCTCCAAGGCCAGCTGTTTCCAGATGTGTCCTGGGTGTCTCACAAACTATCATGTGATGCACCCAACAACTGCTCCTAGGTTGATATGGATTAACCCCACCCCCTCCACTTTACAGGGCCTTGGGGGGCTGAGACTCAGAGAGGGCAGTGAACATGCCCCAACTGCAAGGCTGCGAGGCTAAGCCTGTCTTCAGATTTGCTCTGAGGTGAGGGTCGATGGAGGAGGCACAGAGGATAATTACATGATCAGATGGGCCTTTGACATGTGCCCAGACAGGCGGGTGGGGGGAGAATGGAGGAGTGGTAGGTGGTGGATGAGTGAAATTTGGAGGGTGCTGGTTAAGTCAAAAATTATGGCAGAAAAAAAGATGAATCAGGCTTCACCCTGCAGCACTTCTCTAGTCTGGGGTCCATTAGGTCTCAATTTAAGAGCAGGGGAGGCCTTTACCTACTCCCAGTCTCCAGAAAGCCTGAGTGGGCACTAAGGAGGGATAAAGGGTGGGGGGCATGTTTAGTGGATGAGACTGACTTCCTTTCATCGCAGCCACGGAAGGACCGTTCTTCCTCCCCCATTCCCGAGGTGTGTGGACCAGGTCAAGGGACAGTCTGGCAGGAAAGCTGCAATTGGAAGTCCTGCTAGGGGGACGTCATATTACAGAGGTTCTGAGCTTCCACAATAGCCACAGCATTACTGGAACAGAGAACTCCTACTTGGGGGAAGGGGTCCCTGAGATTCCTGGAGTCGCCCCGCACAGAACTGTTTGCTACTCCAGCTGCCATTAGCCGCACCTCATCAAAGGCTCAGCCTCCTCCATTATTCACCAAGGCCTGGGTTGTCTGCCTCTGCCCCCCAGATTCACAGGCACCGGGCTCTACTCCTCCCAGGCTCCTTTGGTCCGGGAGCCTTTCACATCAAACACTTTTATCTTTGTGCCCTGTTTCATTTTTAAATATGCTCATTTCCTGCCTCATCTCCTAATCCATTTGGGAACAGCTTTCCCTCCAGTTGCTCAGGTCATAAACCTTGGAATCATCCCAGAGGACTCTCTGTCTCCTCCAACTCCCACACCCAGTCCATCAGATTTGTGAGTTTCTCTTTCTAGGAGTAGGACATCCTACACCCCTACCTGGCCGAGCACCCTCAAGCCTGGATAGTCACAGTAGATGTCCATCTTGTCTCCCTGCCTCTGCCCACCTGCCCTGCAGTCTCTTCTTCTAAGCTCAGTGGTGAGAAAGAGCCCATCAAACCGAGGTCAGATCACAAGCCCCCTAACTCGGAACCCTGTGCGACTCCAGCTCATTGGAACAGAAACCAAAGTCCCTATCCTGTCCTTAGGCCCCACCTGGCTAAGCCCGGTGGTCCTTCTCCTGCATCCCCACTGCCAGCCCCTGGCTCAGTCTCTTCCCCTTCTCACTGGCCTCCTGTCTGTTCTGGGTACTGTCTGGCACGTTCCTCTCACCTCAGAGTCTTAGCCCTGACTGTTCCCTCTGCCTGGAACACTGCAGCCACCTCCCCCAATAACCAATCTCCCTCATCTACTCCCCTTTTACCTCAAAAACACTTAGTCCCTTCTAACAGCTACTAATTTACTTCCTTACTGAGTCTATTGTTCATTGTTCCCCCACTAGGCTCAATAGAGGCAGAGATTTTTTTTCTTATTCATCAATGTACCTCAAGGCCTGGAACAGTGCTTGGCACATCGTAGGCACTCAACAAATATTGATTGAATGAATACCATCACTGGGAATGTTCTCCGGGTATAAGTAAACTTCTATGTCAGTATGAAGTATGAAAAACAGAAAAGAAAGGAATTGAAAGGGTTTTTATCTCTTAAACACTTATCATTAGTGTTTTGGGAATATTAAAATTTTGTTGAAATTTTTATGGCAAGAACCAAGAATTGCTCGTCCAAAAGACACTGTACAGGGCCATATCCAAATAGCATCTTATTGTTTTTCACAAGTCATGCAGTACGTTTGCTCCTATTTTTTCAGATGAGAAAAACAGAGACAGAGGGGTGGAAAAAATTTCTCCTTTAAATACTGATTTTAACATTGCGTTAATACTGGATACGGCATTTTATAGCTTGCCATTTTCACTTAATGATGCCAAGATCACGTACCCGTGTCATTAAATTCTAATTTTCACATAAATTTTACTGGCTATAGAATAGTCTTCTCAGAGGATATGCTATTCATTCCCTAACTTACTCCTTGTTGCTTAGAATCTTGACTATTTCTAACTTTTGTTATTATAAATACTAAATAAATACTCTCAAATATAAAGCTTTCCCCACATTTTTTATTATTTCCTTCAACCAGATTTCAAGAAAGGAAAATCCAGGGGGTAAAGTCGTGCAAACTTTTGCAAACACTCTGGATGCCTTCCCCGCCTTGCTGGTGTCTGTGATGGGACAGGCCAGCTGTGTGAGCTCACAGGTGGGAGGCTCATCTCAGGTGTTTTCCTGTAGTGGCTTTGTCCTACCCGTGGCCAGAATGACTCACATATCTCCGGGTGAGGCCCTTGTTCATTATTGAAGCCCCAGCCCTCAGCGTGACTGCAGCCAAGGCCTCTAAGCTGCCACATTAATATTATAGGCAGGCTCCTGAGGACCTAAATATTTGATCAGAGCATGTGCCAGGCTGTCAGTGAGCCACATTCAGAGCAAATGAGATCCTCTTGCCCTTCCGCAGTGCCAAAGTGGCATGAGGCCTGGCCGCCATCAGACGGTGTAGTCAGTTCTCTGGAGAGCTGAGTGCTGTGAGGAAGACAGGTGAAAACAATGACACTCTTACAGCAGCCTCAGCATTCAGTCTCTAGAGTCCACAGCTGATGCCCTGCAATAGCACCCCACCCTCTGGGTGGGAGGGAAAAGCAGGGTGCACCCCACCAGCCCACTGGCACACAGTCAGCCCTGTGCATGCTCGTCTATGAGTGTTTCTGGGCCTGTGGGCTTTATCGATGAATCTCAAGAGAAGAACAGAATAGGTGTGACTTTGCCCGTTTTACAGATGAACCTGGAAGATGGCCAGGCCAGGAACCAGAGGCCTGGACCTCCCCCTCCCCCAGCATTCCTGGGTGCCCCCTCTTCCACGGCCAGGTGCACCTCCGTGGCTGGAGGAGCCTGCCTGCCCTGCTTGTCATTCCAGCAGCAGCTTCCTTCACTCACACGTTTCCCACCGTGCCAGAAGTGGGTTTGTGATAACGTCCGAATAAATTATTTAAGCGACTTTCCGCCAGGCAAGGCAAGGCTGAAACTCCAGGCTAATAATCAGTGGGGGCTGGGGTGGAGGTTCAGGGCTCTGTACTGTGACCGTGTCACCCTGTACCCCCTGTGGGTGGGTCCCTGGCCCCCACGGGGGCAGCACTGCCATGTCAGTGTGTTATCACACTAGTCCTGAGCACAGACTGGCCTGTCTCCTGGGCATATAGTCATAGCACTGTGGGGGGCCACCGAGCAGGCCAGGTCATGGCTGGAGAGGACCAGAGCCTGCCTCCCAGGAAGCTTCTCAAGAGCACCCCTGTCCTGACACAGGCTGTGTCAATTCCACAGGAACTGGGGTGGGGAGCCCCTCAGGGAACAGAGGGCAGTGAGGGAGTTCCCTATGGGATAGGATGGAGGGAGGTGTGCTCTAGGAGGGGGAGCCCCTGGGAAGAGTGGAGGACACCCAACAGGGATGTGGTTGTTGCCCGAGGAATCTCCTCTGAGTTAAGGCATAGAGAGTAGGCCTTTCCGGGGGCCTGTGTTATCTCATCGGGGACCTGGTGAGCCCACGGATGTCTGCTGTCCCTCCAGTCCAGCCGTGGTACTGGTGATCCTTTGAAGCTACGGCCCCTTCCTGGACCTCAGTTTCCCTACCATCAGTGGGGATCCTAATCATAGGTCACAGAGGAAATAAGAACAGTTTGTCCTAACCAAGTGCTTCTTGGGGGCTCTGCTGCTCCATCATATGTGTCACCTCATTTAGTCCACGCACTGCAAGCTAGACACTATCATCCCACCTTACAGATGCAGACAGAGGCACAGGCTAGGTGGTGGCAAAGTCAGTGCCAGTGCTGGCTGACGAGGGCTCAGGCTGGCTTCAGAGTGTGTTCCAGGCCATCACATGCAGCGTGGGGGGATGGTAGGATTTGCTTCCTGTGGTCTTGGGTCATCAAAGCTGGCCCTGGCTCATCCCTAAGACCCAGACACTGGATGGCTGGCTAAGGCCCCAGAGTCAAATGGACAGCAGGCGTCTGACCCCAAGGACTCAGGCTGCAGAGCTGAGTGAGGCTGGGGCTGTGGGAGAGGAAGAAGGAGTTCTGGGGGCCGAGGAGCTAGGGAGGAGGGCAGACTATCAGCAGACAGTAGCAGCCTCACCTCCAACCCCATTCGAGGTGGCGCAGGTCTGTGTCACCCCCATAGGGCCGCCTCCCACCCCCACCAGAACCCCGCAGCTGCTGCTCTGGGAGTAATGTCTGAGCTGAGTGGGAGGCCGACATGGCAGGTCCCTGCCTGGCTCCTGCTTGGAAGTGAGAAAAGGAAGCAACGCTCCCAAACGGACAGATTTTACTCAATAAGAACTGCCGCAACAATCACAAGTGCAAGTTCAGTCTCTGTACCTTCTCCATAGTAGCAGATGTGCAAAAGAAGAAAAGGAACACGGAGTCATTGACATAAAAATGTGATTATTCTTGACAGGCAACTTCTAGCTTTGGTTAAAGCTTAAGATCTTTCCATTTCCTGCGTTATCTTAACCTAAAGAAGTATCAATGCTGTCTATGTGCAAAGGAGGACAAATGCTGAGATTCGATCACTTTCCTGACTTCTAAAGAATGCATCATGAAGATACGGAGGCTAGGCATGCTTTGCTGCAAACTTCTTTAGCTGCTCTTTGGTCACGGTAGAGGTGGGAAGGTTGGTTTACCTGCAAGCACCAGATTCTTTCATGGCTGCTCACAGAACAAGACAGAACCTGCTCTGACTTTAACCCTATGCAGATGGCTTTGCTCTCGCCTGCTAGACCAGGGAGGAGGTCCCAGAATATTCACAATATATTTACAGTTTCATCCCCAACCTGCTCAGGACATAATTTGTAGGACTGAGTGCAAAATAAAAACGGAAGAGCCCTTGTTCAAACACTATTAAGCATTTCAAGACCGTATCTATGGAGCATTCACACCCTCTGACCGCGCCGTGTGTGTGCAGAGCTGACCGGAAGCCGGCCCTGATACCACACCCAGTTCGGTGCTGCTTAATGCTCTCTTCATCCAATAAGTCCCCGTCTTGGTGCCCATCTCCCCTGGATGTAGGTGGGGTAGGGGGGCTTTCCTGAAGGGTCAGGGCTCCTCTGAGACTGCTGCTTTGGGTGCCTCAGTGGTCCTGGAAGTGCAGGGCAGTGTCATTCAAGCAGCCTGTGGGCCTCCTGAAGGAACCCCCCAGCTGCCCTCAGCACCCAGCATAGGCCTGTGGGTGGGTATTTATGAGTGACTGGGCACATTTCTTCTGGCTAAGATATTTGGGGATGCCCCCTCCTGCTCTGGTTCCCTGGCGTACAGCATGGAGAGCTCCCAGACATAGTACTCCTTCAGGCTCACCCAGGCCCTCAGGACCCCAGGACAAGCTTCCTTCCCTCTTGGTTCCACACAGTGGGGTGGGATGGGCCCTTCCTTTCAGGGGAAGAGGTGCAGACTAAGGAAGATCAAGGTGATAAGGTGATTTCACAGAGAGCGGCTGGAAAGCTCTATGAAGAGGTAGGGATTAACAGATTAACCAGGGCCAGGCTCTTGACTCAGGGCTCTGAGCTCAAACTTTGCTGTTAAGTGCTGGCTCAAGTTCAAGGAGCTCAAGGAGTACAACTCTCTCCAGGCAGTCAACCGAGAACAGATAATCAATATTATCATCACTATAAAAATGAGAAACAGAGACTCAGACAGATCAAACTTCTTAAAAGTGGCTGAGGTACAATTTCAAACCAGTCTTAGTCCAAATGGCCTCCTTGGAAAACTGGGGCTCTGAGCTGATTCAAGCCCTGTCCCCACCCTCACGTCACTCACTGCCTAGTGACTGAGACATAAAGGAAAGTAAGAGGAAGAAGAGGTCACCAGGGTAGTCAGGTGGGCTTCCTGGAGGAGATGGAGGAAAGCAACTCATGTGCTATCTTTGAAAGTTCAGCACCACTTTCTTCAGGAGAGGAGCTGAAGGGCAGCTCTCACCTGAGTCTCAAGAGGACTAGACAAGGGGATGTCGGTTGGGTACCTTACATCCACATCTGGTCTGGTAGCAGGGGTCCCTGACTTGGCAGCAAGCAGGCTAAAGAATTTACTCTTAGACATCTTGACCAAGGGAGTTCTGGACAGGGGCAGGCTGGAGACCCTGGGGGAGGTTGTGAGGGAACAGAAGCTCCCCTCTTGGCTGCAAGGAGCCAGGACTAGTATACCACAGGAAGGCCTCACTATCAGATTTAGGTCATCCAGGAGAGGCTGAACGAGATAAGTAAGGGCCTGTTTCTACAAAGTTCACCCTGCCAGTTACCCCCTGGCCCTCGGCCCTTGGCTCAAGGGTTTGCAGTAATCTCAGTTCCAGCAGGCAGCCCCCCTGACTGCATCAGATGGGAGTAGAATAAATTTGGGTCTATAATCTCTTGAGCATGTCACACTACCCAGTCCTCAGAGTTACAGAGAGGGGTACAGTGACCGGCAAATCCCATGGAACACCCCTTTAGCAAATGGGCACACTGAGGCTGACAATGGGAAAGGAGAGCTACACAGTTCACGTAGGGAGCAGCAGGCTGAAAATGACTGATCTAAGAGGGGCCTTTCAGCATCTCTGAGGAAGAGGAGCACTCTTGCCCATGCAGGTACTTGCCATAGGCCTACGGGGCAGGCATTATTATCAATCTTGACTATTTAGGGTGTCATCCAAGCTCAGAGGAGCTAAAGCCCCAAGGGCACAAAGCTAGTAAGTTAGCCGGTAACTTCTTCCTAAGTCTCAATGTCCTCACCTGGGAAAGGGGTGGGGGACTGGGCTGTGAGATGTTTACCAGTAACAAGGAACAAAATTGAAGCTCTAGAACCTGTGAGTTTTATCACATCCATGAGAAGGGGCTCCTGGAAACCAGGGTTCAGGTGACACTAGGATCTAGCATTAGGCCAGAATCTCCCAGTCACTGGGGCAGAGGGAGGGAACAGTTTCTTCTTCCTACATACACATGAGGTCCATTAAAGTGCCTCAGTGCCTGCACTTGGGGCTACAATAAAACCTTCCAGTTTTACCACAAAAATGATGACCCCCATCATGTGCCTTCCAATCACCCCAGCCCCTCAGCTACATGCTCATGGATCCCTGCCCTCAAGGAGTTAATAGTTTGTGTGAGGGTGAGGGGAAGGGCATTTGCACACACAAGAGGTGGGGTTAGGCAGTGGGGGCAGGGAGTGGGACCAGGAAGAGGGAATTTGGAGAAAGATGGTGACCACATAGATTGATCAGGAGCAGAAAACACCAGCAGGGAGCCCAGGTACAGTCTCCCCAGCTTGGAGATCAGGAGGAGACCCTGAAGAGGAGAAAAAAACAGGCGAGGAGCATCGTAAGCAAAGGGAAGAACAGGAACAGAGGGTAGAGATGAAGCCCAGCTTGTTAGGTCTGGAGAATCGGAAGTTTAGGCTAGAAAGGGCATGGGAAGCCGCTACAGATCAGCATTTGAAAAAAATATTTTATTATAGCAATTTCAAATATATATATGCATATATATATTTATATGTAAAGAGAATAGATTAACCCCTATGTAGCCATATTTCAATTTCAACAATTATCTGCTCATGACCAAGTTTGTTTCATTTATTTTAACTTCCATTGTTACCCTCCCCTCAAGCTGGATGGTTTAAATTAAGTAAATCCTGATATCATATCACTTAATATATTAAAATTTCAATATTAATCCTACAAAGATAAGGATTCTTTTAAAAAACATAATCGCAATTGCTATGGACTGAATTGTCCCCCCACCTAATTCACTCACGAAGTCCCAATCCCCAGTCCATCAGAATATGTCTTTGTAGAAAGCCCTCATTTATATCCTCAATAGGTTCTTGGAAACATTGGCTTTATGTGAAAAGAGTATAAAGAAAGTAGGTTCTTGAGTAATGCCCTTTTGTTCAACATCTGCTGGGATTGTTTTTTTCTCATGGACCTTTTAACATTGAATGAAATGACATTATTCTAAGAACTGCTGTTATTGAAGATAGAATCTTGAAAGAGGTAATTAAGTTAAAATGAGGTCATGAAGGTACACTCTAATCTAATATGACTGGTGTCCTTACAAGAAAAGGAGATTAGGCTAGACACAGAAGGTAGAAGATACTAAGACAGAGAGAAGCTGTGTCCATCTACAAGCCAAGGAAAGAAGCCTCAGAAGAAACCAGCCCTCCCCACATCATGACCTTGGACTTCCAGCCTTCAGAACTGTGAGAAAATGTATTTCTTTGCTTAAGCCACCCAGAGTGTGGTATTCTGTTATGACAGTCCTAGCAAACTAATACAACAATATTATTATAACACCTAAAATATTAATCAGAATTCCCCACTATTGTCAAATCTCTGATTCCATAATTTTAACAGTTGGTTTGACTAAAGATGCAAATAATTCCACACACTGCATTAGATGCTAGATCTCATCACTTTCTTAATCTAATGGTTCCCTCTTTCTTTCCCCCTACCATCTGGATTTTTCTGATGTGTATATCTATAACATTATTGAACATGTTTCTCTGTCTCCTGTATTTCCTACAAACTGGTAGTTATATCTAAAGACTTGACCATATTTATGCTGATTTTCTAGAGAGAATAATTGATACGCAGAATTATGAGCTTGGGGAGGAATAAAACATCTGGTTGTCCTCATTGATGATATTAGCAGCCACTGATAAACACTGATTTAGATCCACTATTTCATGAGGGCTTGCAAAATGAAGCTATCCTGATTCTACTATTTCTTTATTATCTACTAACTAGAGTATTTCTGTAAAAAGAAACTTTTCTTTAGAGTGATTGCAATAAGAATTAAAAAAGCGTCTCTAGGTATTGTATTAATTAGCATAGGCTAATTGCTTTAACAAACAAACCCCAAATATATAATGACTAGAACATGATAGATGTTTATTTCTAGCTTAGAAGAAGTCCAAGATGTTCCTGATTGGCATTTGTGTGCATGCCACTCTCTCCCAATCAGACTTCTTTAGTCACTGGCTGTGCTATTTTCAACACGTGGTTTTCCAAGGTGACTGTACTGGTCTACCTGAAGTTAGCCAAGGAACATGAATGACCCAGCATGGGAAAGTTTTATGGGCCAATATATATTACTTCCACTCCCATTCCATTGACTAGAACTTCATCATATAACCACTTTTAATGACAAGAAAGCCTAAGGTATAATGCTCATCTAGGTGCTCAAGAAATAGAGGACTTCAGTTTGAAATACCCCTTGTCATGGGAAAATTGACAATCTAAAACTGAAAAACATTCAAGAATAGTTGGGGAACATTAGAAACACCATTTTATGCAATATTTGACAACCTACATGAAATGGACCAGATTCCTAAAAATGCTACTCTAGCAAAATAGACAAAAAGAAGAAATAGAAAACTTAAATAGCCCCGTAATGAAGAAATGGAATCTGTAATAACAATTCTTCCCACAAAGAAAACTCCGGGTCCAGATGAGCTTCACTGGTGGAGTTTATCAAGCATATGGAAGTAATAATACCAAATTCTACACACTCTTTCAGGCAAAAGAACTTCTAAAAGTCAACAATGAACGTTGAGTTTTATCATGTATGGAGACAAGAGCATGACTATTTCCCATCTCATTTTATCACACTTCATTTATCAATGACATGATAAAATGACACAATGTCATTTTATGACATCGGGACTATCATAGCGTAATCCCGATATCAAATCCTCATAAACATATTTCAAGAGATAAAGTGCAAATACCCTTTATGAAAACAAATGTGTAAACTGTTGACAAAATATAAGCTAATAGAATTCAGTAATATATTAAAAGAATAATACATCATAATCAAGTGAGATTTGTTCCAAAAATGCAAGATTAGTGTTACATTGATAAATAGATTAGTATCATTCACCATACTACAGAAGCATCCCAATAGAAGCAGAAAAGTCATTTGACAAAATTTAAAAAATCTGTTTATGATGAGCACTCTTATCAAACCAGGATTAAAAGGGAACTTTCTCAGTTTGGTAAAGGGTATTTGCAAACAACAACAAAAGCCCCACAGCTAACACAATAGTTAATAATGAACTATTAAGTGTTTCCTAGGTTCAGGAATAAGGCACAGATGCCCTTACCACTTCTATCTGATATTGACCTAGATGTTTTAGATGATGCAATAAAACAAGAAAAAAAAGTAAAAAAGTATAAAGATGAAAAGGAATAAGTTAAACTCAGTTGGAATTTGCAGATGATACATTGTTTACATAAGAAACCTATGGAATCTATAAAAATTACTAGAATAAGTTAATTTAGTAATGTTGCAGGATATTAGGCGAGTTTGTAAAAATCAACTTTATGTCTACATACTAGCAAAAAACAATTGGCAAATGGAAATTTTAACTACTATTGGCAATATCATCAGAAAACATCTAATACTAGCAATGGAGCTAGCAAAATATGGGTAAATCTGTACCTAAAAACACAGAGAATAACGAAGAAATTAAAGGAGAGCTAGACAAATGAAGAGGTGCCCCATGAACTGGTGCAGAGTGAAGATGTTTATTCTCCAGGAACTGACCTGTAGACTTAGCACAATTCCTTTCACAGTAAGACACAACTGTTCACCCACCAGAATAGTCAAAATTAGACCTAAAAATTGAACATGTTCAATTGGGAAAAAAATGTTGCAAGGAAAATGAATAAACATGTATCTATATATGAGAGACTGCATGTTGATATTTTTAATGTCCAATAACCCAAAAAGCAAATGGGCACAGGACATGGACAGTTGTTTCACAGACAGTGCATACAAATGTCTTCTAGATATATAAGAAGGTACCCACACTCATTTACAATAAGAACAAAACCAGCGAAAAGACATGTTACCAGGTCCTCTGTTAGATGGCACGGATGAAGGCTTTGACAATCCCCACGTGGGAGAGAGTGCAGGCAGGACACCCTCATGCATTGTTGATGGAGTACAAATTTTACAATTTTTGGAACGACAATCTGGAGATATCAAATATAAAACTGTCCCTACCCTGGGACCCAGGCACTCAACTTCTAGTAATTAATTCAACAGATACACTTCCATATGTCCAGAAAGATGAATGACAGAGATAGCCAGTGCGGCCTTGTCCACAGTGGCAAATAATGGCCTTTGAGAAGAGGCTGGTTAAATAAATGACCGTGTCTGGACATAATGGGATTCCATGAGGCTGCTTAAAGTGCACCAAAGAGGTTTGATGTGGGCCTTCAGAACAGGGCTCTGGCGCGAGAGTACCTGGCCCCACCCCGCAGCCCTGCCACTGAACTGGCTATGTGCCCTCGGGTCAGTTTCCACCTAACCTCCCCACTTCGCAGTGTTCTTACCTCTAAAATGGGATCAACAGCGGTAGTCATGTAGCTATCTATTTAAAACTGTTGTGCTGGGGATTAAAGGCGTCAATACTCTTTTAAGTATTGAGACCAGTATGTAGCACATAGGAAGTAGCATAGATATAAAGACGAGAATTCTCACCCATTTGAAACAATCTCCAAAATATTTAAGTACCAAAAAGAACAAGATGCAGTTACAGTTCCATAAATGGGTTTGTGACTTGCCCCAGATGTAAGTGGCAGGGACTTTTTGTGGTGTGACTGCAAAAACCTTTACTCTTTTCAGCTAAAAGTCTTCTTTTTCCTAATAAATTTGATCTTGGAGAGTCTGGGAAGGCTTCACAGAGGAGGTGACATTTTACTAGGGTATTAAAGAGTATATGATGTTGTGTCTAGGCTGAACTGGGCTAGGATGACTGGGGCCTCTCTCCAGGGTGCCCTTCCCCCTTAGCAGATGTGCCCAGCCTGCTCCATGGCAGCAGTGGTGGATCCAAGAGAGGGGCAGAAGCATGCAAGTTCTCCTAAGGTTAAGGTTCAGAACTGGCCCACCATCACCTCTTTCAGATCCTATTGGTCCAAGCAAGTCAAAGCCCAGGCCGGATTAATGGGGGAGGAAAGAATCTCTCCCTCATGATGGGTGGAACTGAAAAGTCACATTGATACCGGGCACTAAAACCAGCCAAGGGCACTGCCCAAATTGCTTACTGGTCACTATCGTAGTTCTGCACCTGCACACACAATTGCAAGGCTACTCAGGCTTAGGGAACAACAACAATGGGATTTATTTAACAAACGGGGAAAAACAGAGTTACCGAGGCCAAGATATGGCCGCTTACCTTACTTAAAGCAATGTCCAGTCTTTTAAGAAACAACGAAGGCGGCATCTTCCCACTGAGGACGTGGAGCTCCTCTTCCAAACAATAGGCCACGAGTCCAAGATGGTGTCTTCCTGCCTCTGCTGGCAAGCAGCAACCAGACTGTAGGCCAGGTTCCAACTCACAGGATGGCGACACAACTGGAGATACTCCTGGGGCTGCCATGGTGCCTCAGCACAGCACCAAGCCAGCAATACTCAAAAGAGTAGCCACAGCGGCCAGACGGCCAACAGACTGCACTCACACATTTTAGCAAGGCACCCGCTCCGGGCCTTTGCTTTTTTTTTTCTGCTGCAGTAAAAACAAAACCAGGAGCAGTTTCTGTCGCTCAGCTATTTGCAAGCCTTCAAACTTTTCCTCTTGAAGATTGGTGTGGTGGGGGCCAAATTCGCTGGCCCCAGTCACTGAAGATTTCTAAAACACTCCGTCTGAAACGCTACATCCTGGCAGCACAAAAGCTCCTGGCGTCGATGATTCCAAACTCTCAATCATGGCGGCTGCATCTCCTGCCGCTGGATCTCTGCTTCTACATCAGGGTGACTGCTTCGCTTTCCTGCTTCTCCCAACCCTTTTATATTTCTAACTTAAGTCTCCACCCCAAAATGTAATACCTTTTTAGCATTTTCCCTGGGGCTATCTATCCTCATTAGCACCCCCCTCCTACAGAGGGCACCACCTATACTGGACTTTGGTCTCAGCGCCAGTTACAACATTACATGGGGCATGGGTATGGAGGTGAGGGTGGAAACTGGAGTCAAGTTTTAATCAGTCTGTCACAGAAGGGAAGTCCTGGCTCAGGAGCAGAAATAAGCCCAAACTGACCTGTAAACGCTTATTGTTTAAAACCAACTGCTGAAATGGGGGTAGGGGATTGCTACACACCCATCTAACTAATACAACTTCTCCATCTCATGTGGTTTATTTGGGGAGTGGGAGGAACTTCAGTGTGGCTGGAGCATAGAGTGGGCTGTCAGAAGGAGGAGAGAGGTAAGGATGACCCGGTCTAGGTATTTTCTTGTCTCTTAAACTAGAAGGGTGAGGACTAACAGGAGAGGGGCCACTATTCCTTTATACAGGTGACAAAGACAGGGGCCCAGAAAGGACAAGCATGAGTCCAAGGTCACACAGCTAGTCAGCATGGGTGGAGACAGGAAGCAAGGCTTTCCCCAGTGGGATCAGGGAGATCATAGAAGGAAGGGGGGCTTAAAGTTCTTTTATAATCTCAATGTAAGACCAGGAGGCCATTAGGTGCCCTTTGAAGAATGGGGAGGGGTGGCTGATGGAGAATGTGAGTGCTGAAAGCTGAAACTCCCCCTGATGCCTGCACTCCTGCAGGGCCACGTTTATTTATCCTTTCAATTTGAATGGTTGCTTTTTTCCTTCAAAAATTCTCTGGGGCTCCCCCTCTATCATTAGTTGGCAAATAGATTTGCAGGTGTTTAATTAGGCTAGAAAATTAGACAGCCAGAAACCTTGACCAGGATTCCCTTGCCTCCGGGGGAGGACCCACAGGCCAAGAAATCAGGCCAGTTCTGGGAAAAGGGCCTCCCTGCCGCTGTCCTGCCCCAGCAGGGCCTGGAAATTCACAGGCCTGCCACTGACTTATCCTATAACTTGTACTATGGCTCCCCTCTCCATCCCTGGCCTGTACCTTGAAAAAGTAGAGAAGGTGAGAATTGGTGTGGTGGGATTTGAGACAGCAAGGAGGTCTGTGTGAGCACGCTGGTGATAGCAGGACCAGCCGTGGTCGTGGTCGGTGTGGAGGATGTACAGCTCCTGAAGCGGGGCTGTGGGGAGCAGGCTGTGCCTGGAGCAGGGAGGAGGGGGAGGGGCTCTGTCCTCTCTTGGAAAGGGCAGGCAATATCCTGCCTTTGCCAGCAGCCACTGTGCCTGGCTGCATGTGGGGCGCACTGCAGTCTCATGTAGGCGTCTCTGCACTCCTGGGAGGGAGCATTTACTGCCCCAACGGAGGGATGGGGGATGTGGCTTGTCCTGAACGGCACATTCTGAAGGGCATGGACAGACTGGCTCTGCCTTCCAGGCTCTTCCCATAATCCTGCTGAATGTCTGCAGCACTCCCGGCCCCAGCTGCCCAGGGCTGTATCTTCTCTGTTTGGCCTACAGATACATACTTGATGCTTTTGTCAATCATGACTTTGTCACTTGAGCTCCTTTGCCCTCTGGCTTTGGTTGGTTCAGCCAGTGGAAGGCAGCAGCAGCAGCAACTCAGAGGTGGGAGGAGAGAGGCAGGGAACTCATTCTCTGGTTCCCTTGCTGCTAGATCAGGTTGTCTTCTTCCTCTGAAGGCCAAGGCTCTGTCATGTGGCCCCATCTACAGCCTCTGCTCTCTTGGGACCTCAGCAAGGGCTCCCTGCCTAGGTGTTCAGGCCAAGGGTCAGCAGGGGGCGGAGGAGGGGCCTGCTCCCTCCCCCATTTCGAGTCTCAGCGTTTTAACCTGTCATCAGACTCACTTCCATCACTTCTCTGAGAGGCACCTGGAAGGGACGCAGGTCTCTGTTTGCTCCTGCCACAAGTCTGCTTCCCCCCTTCCTGCCCCAGAAGTCAGCGCTCCATCACCCTGAGTCCATCATCTCCCCCTCCCTGCCATTCAAGGACTTCTCTGGTGAACAGGTGATGGGGTTGGGAGGAGAGCTGGCTGATCAAACTGGTTCCCTGCAAAGCAGTGCTTCCCACCCATCTGCCCTGCTAATCTCCAGAACCAGTAATGCTCGCCTTTCACCTATTCTCTTTTCTGCAAGACTTAAAAAAAAAAAAAAAAGAATCTGAGTTTTTGTTAATAAACTTCATTTTAGAATAACTGTAGATTTACAGAAATATGGTGAAGAGAGCTCAGAGGTCGACTCCCTTCTTAAACTTTATTTTAAAAGAAACTTTTCATTATTCCTGCAAATGAAAAACCAGCATGATTTGCCTCAAAGAGATTTTCATCTTCAAAATGAACAGTGAAAACAAAACAATGTTATTAAATTTTTAAAATTGAAATAAAAAATTAACAGCCCAATACAAGTAGTAATAAATATGACTGATCTATAAAAATGCATTCTTTGCTTATTGGCGGGGGCCTGTGTGCGCGCACACGCATGCGAGTTTATAGGCAGAAGGAGAGACAGGACATGAAGCCGTTCAAATGCAGGGCCGTGGCTGGGCACCGGTGGATTTCCCCAAGGGACTGGTCAGCCACAGCAGAGCCAGCCTTGATGCAGCGTCTGCCTGGGGTGGGCACAGCTGTGAGGATTTACTCATCACAGCCTCACAACCACCCACGGAGGCTATTTATTTTATTTATTCATAATTAATTAATTTTCTCACATCATTGTTTATTTTTGTACAATATTTGATTTTTCCCCTCAGGTGTAGTCCCCATAGTTCTCCCCCAACCAGAGCACCCTTGATCCATCACCACAGTCCCTTGTGCTCTTCCCTCCCCTATTTTGAACCCTTGGTGTGTCTGCTGACTGTGACCTTGAACCAGCTTCTCACCTACTCCAGTCTGCCCATCCAAAAAATGAGGTAATAATATCTTTCCCTGCGGTATGCCTAAAATCTATGGTCAGCTTGCAGGTTTTGTGTTTTCCATGACCCTTTGTTTAGTTTTCCTAAATTTCAGCTATAAGTGAAACCTTCCAATATTTTTCTTTCTCCTTCTGACTTATTCTGCTTAGCATAATCCCTTTCAGTTCCATCCATGTTGCTGCAAATGGTATGAGTTTATCTTTTCCATCACTGAGTGGTATTCCATTGTGTAATTCTGTTTGGGCCTTTAGGTTGTTTCTGTATCTTGGCTATTGTAAATAGTGCTGCAGTAAACATAGGAGAACAGGATTCCTTTCAAATTAGTGTGTTTGTGTCCTAGTGTTTGTTTACTAGATTCCTAGTAATGGAATCACTGGATCATAAGGCAGATTCATTTTCAGTGTTTTGAGGATCCTCCACACAGCTTTCCATAGTGACTGGCTGGAGTAGGTCTTATTATTATCTCGGTTTTTAGATGCGCAGACTGAGGCAGGTGAGGAGCTGGGTCAAGGCCACAGTCAGGAAACACACCAAGGCGCCAGGTCCCAAAGCCTGCATGCACAAACCCGTGTTCTGCTCTCAAAACAGAAATAAGAGCAATTATGTTTAAAGGGGGACTCGGGAACCTCATCAACCTCTCCCTCCCCCCATCAACACCTTTGTACTCTGAAATTCCTTAATTACTTGGAAAGGTTGGAAGACTAGAAAATGAATACCTTATACCCTTCTCCAAGATCTGACGATTAACACCATGTGTATGTTCATCTATTTTGAGTTGAAATAAACAAAGCCTTTTCTCCACCTGTCCTTAGCAATAATACCAGATTTGATGTGCTTGCAACTTTTTTCTAGATATATTTTTAAAATGAATACAATTATGTGAAAAGGAAGATATTTGTCCGTATACTTCCTAAAATCATTCTGTGAATCCCCACCGATACGAGGGCCACCTGCTGAGAAAACCATGTCTTAAATTGGGAGTGATTCCAAGGATCTCCATGGCTATTTTTAACAGGGATGTCAGCCAAACCCACCGATTCCTTCTGCTGGCAGAGCTGGGGGCTACATAGAGAAAATACTGCGGTGTCTATGTGGGGAAAGAAGGATAACTTGGGGGTCAAGTGCCTAGAATGGGACCTGGGGGACATAGGTACAGACATGGCTTTGCATTGACTTTTCCCTGTGCCTGGACGCTCTCCCTGCATATTTGGAGGCCTTTCTCCCTTTGCTTGGGTGTCTGCCTAGATGTAGCTCTCAGAGAGGCCTCCCTGAGTTCCCAGCTGTGGGACCCCACCCCACTTAACCTGATTCATTTTTTCAAAGCAATAAAGCAATTAAACCACCATGACGCTACTTTCTACACTTCCGCTTCATAAGGGCAGGAACATAGGTCTGTTTACTCAGTGCTACACCCCCCTGCCTAGCACAGAGTCTGACATTTGCATGTGCTAAATAAATAATTATTCGATGTACAGGTGAGTGAACGAATCAGTGGCCTGGGGTTCAGACTCAGACTCTGGATCTGGTGCCATCACTAGAGGCGATCCAGCCTCTGCTTTCATGCTCTCTCAGATGGGGAGTTCAGCCTCTAAATTCTTGGAGTATGATCACATTTGGGGTCTTCTTCCTAGACTTTTTCTATAGATGTGAATTTTTTATTTCCCTCCAAAAACTGAGACTTGAGCTTTTTTCCAGACATGTAACTTCATGAAGAAATGAGAAGAGGGTCTTGTGCTCAGCATAGGGTGCCCACCAGGAACTCAGGAAGGGCCAGGACATGTCTTTTAACTCCCATCAGACACTGGGCTGCGGGGTCCTTACTCCTCCTAGTTTGCTCCTCCCCACCTTTCCTACTGATGGGGAGTTGCGAACCTCTTCCTCTGGGCTGGGAAGCTTTTTTGACAAAATCCTGTATAACCTTGGACCTTGCTTTCCACACCTGTAAAATGGGGACAGAGAATGTGTTCTGAGATCAAGGATAAGAAGCTGTTCTATGTCCTATGTTTAAGCCCTAGGGGCCTTTTGCAAATAACTGATCCACCCCTTCCCCAGCAGTCTTGGGAACAAATCGGCAGCAGAGCAACACTGCAGGGCCCAGTTTGCCAAAGCGCAGGCAGAACAACAGTGTAGGGACTCAGTGAGGGGCCACGCCACTGCCTAATTTCGAGCTGTCAGTGTGATACATGGGACAAATTAAGTGCATGAGTAAAGTCAGAGTGGGCTGTGGCAATGTGGCTATGACCTGCACTCCTTGGCCTCTTGGCTGGGGGATGGCAGGGCTGCCCCTTGCACAGCCAGCCTGTGTCTTCCTGCCTTCCCTCCAGGCCACACAGAGCCTGGGCTCGGAGGCCTTGTCCCTGCTCCTCCCCACTGCCTCCTGCTGCCTGAGTCCCACAGCTCCAATTCAGGAGAATGGGACCTGGTGGGAGCTCAGCCGCTCTGGTGTCGAGGTGCCTGGGCCAGTTGTCTGGATTGAAGGCCAAATCTTGGGACCTGCTTGACATCCAATGAGCCAGGAGTCAAGGAATCCCCAGGAATTTCTTCTATAGGGACTCTTACCCCTGAAGAATAACCATTCATCTTTAGCATCAGGACACCTCCTCCTGGGAGTCCTTCAAATGTACTTATTTCTGTTCTGTCTCTCCCAATAGAATGTAGGCTCCATGAGGGGAGGGTCCTTGTTTTCTTGTTTGCTGTTAGATCTCTGTGCCTAAGCAGTGCTGTGAACAGTAACCTCAAATAGTCAAACGTAGAATGAGTAATAGGGAGCTGCACAGCACATGCAAAGGCTCGGGGCTGTGAAAGGGCAGGGGAAGTAAGGCGCGCTGGGAGGCAGGATTCCCAGAGTGAGGTCCTTAAGAGGTGAGGTGGGGAAAGGTACAAGGCCCAAACTGGAAGGATTTTGAATACCAGGCCAAGGTGTAGAGGTGGTGGTGGGGCCTCCTCGGCAAGGTGTTAGATGAGGGAGAAACCAAGTCACATCTGGGTTCAGAAAGACCCTTCTGACAGGGTGGAAGGAAGGATTTGGGGGGAAGTAGAGAAGAGTGAGGAAGCTGCGGAATTGGCCAGGCAAAAGGGAGAGGGCATCTGGTCTAGGATGGGCCACTGGGGGTGGGGAGAGTCATGGGAGAAATCAGGAGGATGAGTAGGCAGCCTGGGCCCGGCTAGAGACTGACAAGCTGTGGGAGGGGTGAATGCCTCTCAAGCGGGGCTCTTTTGGGTGGCCAGCCCCACCCCAATGAGCTATTCCCAGAGGCCAGGAGCTGGAGGCTCTAGCCTGGCACTGCCACTCAGGACTCTGGGGATGCACAGTGCCTCTGTCAATGGCAGAAAACTGGGGCCAGCCTAGCTCACCTCGTGTCTGCCATGTTGAATGTGGAACAGGCAAACCAGTGGGGACTTGTCGCTGACACCACGTGTTTGCCTTTATATGCATGCAACAGTCACAAACATGCAGGGATAGCTACCCCCAATTTACAGGTAGGGGAACCGAGACCTCGGGGGCCGTAGTAACTTGCTGTGGTCACACAGTGGCAGAGCTCTTTCTACTCCGCCATGCTGCCATCTGAAAGGAGGCCAGGTGGCAGGCACGGGGGAGAGGCGACTACGGTCATCACAGCTGCCCAGCTGTGGAGGGGCTTCCTGGGGAGGGGCCCACGGCCAGTCTCAGGAAGCCAAAGGAATGTTTTTCAGCATCTGTGGAGGGTTGGGTTGGGCAAGCTGGGCACGTCCTCCTCGGCATCTCGCAGTGTAGGAAGACCCAAGCTGAGGGCAGCCTTGGCTCCTGCTCCAGGTCCCCAAAGACCCCCCTTCCCCAGAGCAGTCCCTTTCCCTGAGCTGGATCTGTCCCCACAGAGCCACGAGACTGCCAGGTCTGCTCTATCATGTAGCCCTGGAACAACATCTGTAACACAGGTGGGAAAACTGAGGCTCAGACAGTCGATAGGACCCTCCCAAGACACCTCTGTGCCACTGGAATGTGCCAGGCGTGTTTTTCAGTGGTGTCTGAGGGCTTTAGCCAGTGTCCAAGCAGCTGGGTGGGGCTCTGTCCAGGCCACCAAGATCACCCCAACTGCTGGACACAGTTGCTGGTCAGAACTTACGAGGGAACCAGGAAGCCGGAATTTCTGCTATCCCAGCCCTGCCCTTGGGAACTCTGCACACCCACAGAGGACAGGGGCAGGAAGTGTGGGGGGGCAGCGCACCTTCCTTCTCAAGAAAGACGGCTGGGCTGCCTGTCCTTCCCCACTATCTGGGGTTCCTCTTTTAAAGCAAGAGACCCCTTGGGGTCTCAGTGGTGTCTCTCAAGCACTTTCAACACCAATGACCTCCTGGGTTGAGCAAAGTTGGGCACTAGAACTAGGGGAGGTTGAGCCTTGCCCAGGTCACAGGGTAAGGATTCTCAAAATGGCGAGACAGATGAGTTCCTCTGTGCGAGCACGTTCTGATGAGGGGCCGGGTTGAGCAGAGGGTCTCTGGGGAGGGCAGCAGGTGCCAGGCCAAGGGCTGGGGCCACATGTGATTCTGGTCCTGCTCAGGGTTTGGGGCTTCTTCCACCCCATCACAGCTTTGCAGTGGGGTCCCAGAGGTTGGTGCCCCACAGCCCAAACCCAGTGCTCTCCATCTTGGCTGATGCACCCAGCAGGCCCTCTCCACCTAGCTCCTCACCTTACAGATGCGGAAAGTCCAGTGGGGTGGGGAGGAGGGAGACAACTTACAGGGTGAGGCTCCAGGGTTTTGGGCAGACCCACCACGCGCTCACCCCCACCTGCTGCTGACTAGCTCTGTGACCTGCCCAGGCCTCGCAAATGCTGACTCCCCATGTCCTCATCTTGTATGGCCTGCAAGGGCTTACCCTGCCAAGGGAACTGGACTAGGAACCTCGCCCATGTGGGTGCATTTATTTCTGACAGCAGCCCTGTTTCGTGGGTGGGGAGGTGGAGGCTCAGTCTCTCCCCAGGTCACACACTAGGGGCAGTTTCAGAGTCAGGGTTCAGATTTGGGTCTAGGTGACTCCAAAGCCTGCATCTTGGAATGAAGAAAAAATGTGGACCTCATTTGGCTGTTGTGATAACACAGACGTAATAAATAATAAAAAGCCACTATCGCGTCCTTAGCTTTCATTATCATGCCAGGAGCTGTTCTAGGCATTTTACAGTATTAAGTTGTTTAACCCACACATCAGCACTGTGAGCAGGCATCATTGCTACTATTATCACGCCCCCCCCCCCCATTATAGATCAGGAAACCGAGGTACAGACAGGTTAAGGGACATGCCCAAGGCCACAGACTAGTGAGTGGGAAAGCCAGGATTTGGGGCCAAGCCTCTGACTCCAGAGTCCTTACTTCTACGCACCAGTCTATGGACATGGAACATTATCCACGAAGGTCGGGGCTGACCCTACACCCACAGGACAGAGCCAGCCATGAGGGCTCTGCCTGGCATCCTGTCCCAGACAGCTCCCCACCCCTCTTGCTCCCGCCCATTCCAGAGTCTAGCCACTGCATAGGCCTTTGCCACCAGGAAAGACAGTTAACAGCCTGAGAATAACGCCGAAGTCGAGCCGTCCAGCTCCCTAGAAACCCCAGGCAGGGCTGGCCCGGCTGGTGCCAGGAAGGAGGAAGTGTCCTGTTCTCTGGCCTCACCCAGGTTGCTCTCCCGTTCAGTCCCATGAGCCTAGACTTGCACCCCGCAGCGGGCCCCAGGGAAGACACGACCTGGTCCGGGTTCTCTTGGTCTGTGTCCCTCCCCTCCAGGCTCCTCCTCTTAGGTGAGGACACCTTCTCAGCATTGTTCCAACATGCCCTTTACAACTGCTGGGCCTTTGCTCAGACACTCCCTCTGCCTGAAGCTCTCCCACAGCCTTCTGGAAAGACTTCCTTGCCCTTGAAGCAGAGCTTGTCCATCTTCCTCTGAAACCGCACAACCCCCATGACCTCTGCCATGCCCCCATCACATACAATTGTGATTGTGTATTGTCTGTCCAAATCCCAGCCCTGTGCACCTATTAGTTTTACACAAACACTTAATCCCCTCCAAACACATAGCAATATACCCAGAAACATGCAACCACACAGAAATATACCACAACTCCCTTCTTCTCGGGTACACCAGGACACTCAAAGGTGGAACTACACGGAGGCAGATGCACACACATGTATCCCTAAGATACCCATATGCACGCTTACACTCAAAGTGATGTCTGTGAGCATATATACACATGCACTTGTGCACACTCACTCCACAGCATACTCACAGAAATAGCCTTTGACACACCCAACACACACACAACTGTACAATCATACAGAAACATCAACAGCACCCAACAGTGAGATCACACACCCGGGGGCACAATGGCACACATACTGCATTCCAGTCCCTGGGGTGGGCCGGCCAACTCTGGCCTGAGGCTGGAGGATGTCTCCTTGGAGACTGGCTGGGAGGCCCCATGATGGCAGGGCCTGGGAAACCAGGCACCACCTCCCGCTGGAGCTCAGGCCTGGGGAGGAAGATAAATGATGTGTCTGTTGGGCTCCTGGGTGGAGGGTCCAGGGCAGAGGGGCTCTTGGGCTGATTCCTGGCTCCAGTTTCCTTCTTACCACTTGTGCTTTCAGAGCCAACAAGCCCCTGCTCCCAGGCCAGGCCCCCAGCCGTTGTTCTAGGCGTCCCTGCCTGTCTTGTGCTTAAATAGTAAGAGCTTAAATAGTAAGAGTAGACTCACCAGCCTTTGCCCGGCTCCCACTCTGGGATCCACCCTGACAGAGCCGACACAGGCTGACAGCAGGCCACACCTCAGGTGCGTGACCTATGTGATCCTCTTGACTCCTCCGACAGGTAGCGTCTTTCTGTCCATTTTAAAGGGTGGAGATGGGGGTTCAGAGAGGCGAGGGGGCTGCCTGTGGGGACAGCGGTAGCGGTGGGCACAGATGGACAGGCTCCCGAGGTGGTCCTGGGTCGCTGGTGTGGGGTGTCCTCAGTTCTTACTTGCCACCTAGGGAAGTGGCAGGAGCAGGGACACCCCAGGGTTGGGTGAAGTCTTTCTTTGGGCCTGAGGAGGAAGCAGGGTAGATTTTGCTGGGGAGTAGCCTGACTTTTCTAGTTCTGGGAGGCCGCCTCCTTGACATGCCAGGAGAGGGGTTCCATGGGTCAGTGGTGGCTCCTATTACCCACTTTGGGGCCTACTAGTTTGTGGCCCAGTTAGTGGCTAAAAACAGCGTTCCTGGCAGGTTCCCGTGAGACCCCAGGCTTTTGAAATCCCTGACCTGAAGGAGCTGAGAGTCTCAGGTTTTCCTGGGCACTAAGAAGAATAGCTGGAGCTGGCGCCATGGGTTTAAGAGATTACCACAAGAGAAGCTTAAAACCAAGAAACCTCCAGGGCCTCCCCCGGTTGAGCGCTGCGCTGTGGAGCTGTTGGCAGCGGCGATACGAGTTCGACGCCCGGCTGGGGAGATTCCCACATGGTGCGGCAGACCTCTCCTGCCTCGCCTGCTGCTCCCCTCAGCAGTGTATTTCTGATCTGCCTGTTTTGCTCCCCACTCTGTCTCTGGTGAGCCCTCTCACTGCCCCGCCCCTCTGGCCTGTACCCCAGCTTGTATGTATAAAAAAAAAAAACAAAAAACAAAACAAAACAAAAAACCAAGAAACCTCCAGACCAGGCTGATTGCTTTTAAGAATTAGACAAGACAGCCACAGCAGATGGAACTAGAGATTTAGAGGAAGCACGAAACTACTTCAGGCCTGTTCTCTCACTTGGATGTGAGTTCCCTGTGAGACTCGAAGTATTTCTCCTGGGATTCTCTGAGTGAGGTCACACAAATCCTGCCCATTTGGGGGCCCAGCCTCCTGGCTGCTAGACTTGAGTGGAGATTTCCAAACTGTGCCCCATTTTGGGTGGCTTGAAGGGAGAGCTGCCAGCTAGGGGGAGCTAGGATTCCTCTCCACACTGAAGTGAACAGTGTGGCTACAGATTCTCCAGTCTTACTTCTTCTTGGACCAACAGGAAGATTCGCTGAAATTGCCAAAGGGACAAAGGTCAGTAACTGGGTTTTTGTAGGAGTATGGCAGAAAGGATGTACCTTATGCCTAGACCGGTGTGACATGCTTAAAACCACCAGTGAGACACACTTTGCTCTTTTCTTTGCCTCTCTCCCCCACAGTGACAGTATATTAAAGGTAATGACTCCCTGAGAGGAAGGGAACTTGGATCCCTGAGTTGTCATGTGGAAGAGACATGCTCAGGAGAGCCACTGACCCACACTGTATTTGTGAGAACAAGAAATAAACTTTTATTGTGTTACCCTGTTGATATTTCAGGGTTTATTTGGCCTAGAATCAGCATGGCCTAGACTAGCATGACTAATATACTCATCTTTAATGGGTTTTTTCTAAAGATTATTTATTTATGCATATAGGCTGGGGTGTAGGCCAGAGGTGTGGGGCGATGAGAGGGTTCACCAGAGACAGAGTGGGGAGCAGAACAGGTGGATCTACTGACATACACTGCTGAGGGGAGCAGCAGACAAGACAGGAGAGGTCTGCTGTGCCATGTGGAAAGCTCCCTGGCCGGGGATTGAACTCATGCTGCAGTGGCTGTGGATAGCTTCATAGTGCTGAGACTCAACCCGTTGCACCACCAGGGAGGTCCTTTAATGGGTTTCATTGAGGTTTTACATAGACTTTTATTGAAGAAAGAATTCTGTGACTAAAATCCCAGATCCTAGATGTCCTCTCTCAGCGTCTCCCAGCCCTGAGGTTACGAGGCTGCACATTTAGACAGCCATGGGGCAGTGGGGCCCTGGGAGTCTTGAGGTTGGTCATTCATCCTGTAGTGTGACCTTGAGCAAGCTCCACCTTTTCTGAGCCACAGTGTCCTCACCTGTAAAATAGAGGTGGTGGTGTTCCACCTCCGGGGATGCTGTGGGGATCAAGGAGGAATTGTAAATTTACAAAAAGGGAAAATTATGCTCCAGGGTACACCTGACATTTTGTCATTATGCACATTCCATCTACCACACCTATTCCAAGCAAGGACAGGAGAAAGAGCCTTCAAGGCCTAATTTCTAAGTGGGCTACCTGGAAGTTACAAAGTCTCACTCATTTAACAACGAGGCATCGGGCCAATGTCCAGGAGCAGCAGGTATGCCAGCAAAGGCCTTGCACGCGGGCATGTATTGGTGGTACAGCCAGCCCTGTGCTAGCCCATAAGGCCAGTGACTAGTCAAACCTTCTCCTCTCAGGTACTGTCTCCTCTTTCTGGGCAGAGAGTGGTGGTGTCTTCACCAAGAACAAAGATGGCTCGAGGTCATTGAGGGTTTCCAGTGTTCCAGGCCCTATTTTTATTCAATTAAGGCTCAGTGAGGCAGGTACATTTCTCATCTTACAGAGCAGGAAACCTGAAGCACAGAAAGACTGAGCCCCTTGCCCGAGGTTACCCGGGCAGAACGTGTGCCTGTGTAAGGCTGGGGTTTGAACCCAGAAGTCCTGCACAGCACCTGCACGCGTGACCATTGCGCTGGCCTACCACTACTGCCTCCGCGGTGTGTGCATGTCCAGGTGTGTGGGTAGTGGGCACAGGGTGGGGAGGGGAGGCTGGCAGGAGTATAAGCTTTCAAGACTAAGCAGAACTGGCAAATTTCTGTTGTCTCCTTCTGTCTAACTCATTCTTCCCAATTTCTTTCTTAACCTCATTTTCTACAACTTTTCCTGACTTTACAGTTCCTCTTGCTTAACTTTAATTCTTTCAGGACCTCCTCACTGCCCTCGGATTACAGCCCAAGATCCTAGGCTGGTCATTCCAGGCCCCCAGCAGGTGCCCTTCCCAGTCTTGTTTCCCGGTTGTCTGCCGGTGCTCTGAGAGCTACTTTGCTTGAACTGCTTGAACTGCCCTCCTGAGCGCGGCCAGCTCTTCCCACCCCACCACTCTTTCCTTGTGGTTCTTTTTGCCTGGAGTATTGACCCTCACTCTTACCACCCAGCCCCAGGCAGCCTTCCTTGGATCTCCTAGTGAGACCGTGTTGGCTCCCCTGTGGTGCCACAGCTTCACCTGGCACAGAGAGGACATCAGTGACCTTGGGTGAACCTGGACTGAACCTAATTAAGGTGTCAGGGACCCTGGGAAGATGACCCCACACAATGACAGGACCGGGCAGGATTCAGGGCAGGGTGGAATGTGAGGACTAGGGCACAAGGAGGCCACAGTGGCCAGAGGAGGTCATCTGAGGCCCCAAGGACAGATACTGGTCTGATTCAGAAGAATGCCAGGACCAAACCACAAACATCCTATTAACTGTGTCCAGGCGATGGCCTGGCATTAAAAATGACACACATTGCTTAATGGTTTTGACAGATACACACATAAGAGACATAAATAAACAAAGAGAAGTAAATTAACAGCTCATATAATTTATTGTCCAAATCAGGGACTTTCTGAGAAAGGTGTTCCAATGAATAACTATATAGACACAACAGGTATAAGTCAAGACTGTCTCGGGAATCCCGGATGTATGGCTACCAGAATGTGAATAACAAGCACCTTTGAACCCAGCTTGGACCTGAGAGCATGACTAACACTGTGGGCTTCTTCCTTGTCCCATCCCCTTGCCTTCCTTACAGGAGGAAACAAAATCTTGAATTTTGTGTGACTCATTTCCTCAGTGGAAAAAAAAAGCTTGCATCACATATATAAGAAAACCTAAACAATAACATTTATTCTACCTCATTTGGAACCTTATAAATGTTCAATCATGTTGTTTGTGGTTTTCTGCAACAAGCTTTTCTTGCTCAACATTATGTTTCTAAGGTTCCTCCCTATAGTTGGTGACAGCTACATTTGACTCAGTTCCATGGGTTCATTATATGAAGGTAGCACAATTCATTAATACATTTTCCTGATAATGACATTAATGTGTTTGCATCACAAACAGCACTACCCTGAGCATCATTGCATGTGTCTCTTGGTGCTTGAACGCTAGAGTTTTTCTAGGGTCTACACTTAGTAATGGAACCACCAGATTCCAAAAGGGCTGCAGCAATTTCCACTGGATTAGGAGCACAGAAGAATTCCTACTGCTTCCCAGCCTCACTAATACTTGTCATCACCAGACTGTGGGAGCTCTCACTGCAGTCTAATTTACATTTTCTTATTACTATAAGGTTGAATATCTTTTCTTTAGGTTTATTTTCTATTCATATTTCCTCAGCTGTGAAATGCTTATCTATAAACTTTTGCTATTTCTAAATTAAGCCGTTTATCTTCTTCTTCTTGAGTTGTGAGAGCCTTTTTATATATGTTGGGTAGTAATTCTTTGTTCATTATTTGTGCTGTAATATTTTTTTCCAGTGGATGGCTAGTCCTTTCAACAATCAGAAAAAAATAACATTTTATTTTTAGCTAAAGAGACAAATATATAATGATAAACACCTTAGCAAATAACAATGAACTATTCTTAATTCCTTAAAGAAATAAGATAAATTATTGCATCCATAAAAAAGAACAAGATACTATTAAAAAGGAACAAATAAGGGGAACAAATGAGAACTTCTTAGAAATATGACCAAAAAACTTAAACAAAAAACAATACTGTAGAAGGTTGAAGAAATTTTCCAAAATGGAGAACAAAAAGAGGTGAAAAAATACGTAAGAAATGTAGACGAGTCCAAGAGGTCAAATATTGGAGTAGTTAAGGTGTTCCAGAAAGAAGAAAATGAAAACGGAGCAAATGGAGGTAAGGAAATCATTACAGTGACAGTTCTAGAAAAATATCCTCAACCTAAAGATGAGTTTCCAGAATGAGGACCCACGGTTGCACAATGCAGGAAACAGATTTGCTCTAAGACACACTGAAGACACAGGAACTGGAATGCTTCCAGATGAAGAACAGGATACTTGTAAAGGGTTAGGAAACAAAATGGCAGAAAAAAAAGAAGACGATGGAGCAAAACCTTCAAAATTCAGAAGGAAAATTATTTCCAAAGTAGAATTTATACATAGTGAAGCTATCAATGAAATATGAGGCACTACAAGGTCTCAGGCACCTCCTTTCACAAAACAGCAGGTGGCTCTTCCCCCAGATATGATGGTGAGTATTGAAAGAGGAAGGCAAGCGATACAAGTCAGAAAAAATGCAAAGAAGCCGCCAGATTATGGTAACAGGGGAACCCACAGGAGCTGAGCAACTGGTCTTGCTGTCAACCAGCGCAGGAGAAAACAATCAGAAACCTGTAGGAATGTCTCCTGACAAGTCAGTCAGTAGAATACTTACCATGGGTGTTTGCATAAGGAGGAGACTCACACAAATGAGGGAGAGTTTGGGAGGGCTGAGGGATGAATGCATAGAAAACTAAGCAAAAAATAAAACAAAAACATCAACTATTAACACAAAGTTGAGCAAAGAAATTAATCAAAGCACACTGCAAATTGCATTTATTTTGTTAAGATCGTGTACAAATCCTTTCCAATATGAGACCAAAAACAGGGACAACAAAAGAAAAAAATGGACCATATGTGTATCAAAGATATAATCAACAGGCTAAGTAGGCTACTCCCAGGGTGGAAGACAATATTCACAAATCATATATAAGATGGGTTAATATTCATGACATGTAAAGAATTTCTACTACTCAAACTCATTTTAAAAATGGGTAAAGGACTTGAATAGGGCCTCCCTGGTGGCCTAGGGGTTAAGGCTCAGAGGCCAGGGAGTTTGATCTCTGGCCAGGGAGCTGACACACGTGGGACAGCAGACCCCTCCTGTCTCATCTACTGCTCCCCTCAGCAGAGAATTTCAGTGGATTCACCTGTTCTACTCCCCACTCTGTCTCTGGTGAATCCTCATACCCTCCGCACCTCTGGCCTACACCCCAGTTCTTCTACGCAAAAATAAAATTTACACACACACACACACTCACACACACACACACACACACAGAGACCTTTAAAAAAAAGCTTGTGAGATGATGATCTGCATTACTAATCATCAAGGAAATGCAAATTAACCGTAAGGACACAGCACCTCACACCCCTTAGGAGACCCACTATCAGAAAACAAAAACCAGCAGTACATACATCTGAGGAGGGGTGAACCTGTGAATCATAACTGGTGTTGTGTACTAACATTCCCTCAATAAACAGTAAAATAGTTGTAAGAAGAAAATAACTAGAGTTTATAAAGATATGGAGAAATTGGGGCCCTTGTATGCTGTTGGTGAAATGGAAATGGTACAGCCACTACAAAAGCGCTTTCTCAAAAAATGAAAGAGGATTGTAGGAGGATCTAGCAGCTCCTCTTCTGAGTACATATGCAGAAAAGTTTTTTTAAGAGACATTTCACTGCAGCATCAATCACAACAGCCGAGAAACAGAAGCAACTCAAGTGCCCGTCGATGGACGAATAAACAAAACGTGGAGTGTCCATGCAGTGGGCACTTTTCAGGCTGAAGAAAGGAAATTCTGTCCCTGCTACAGCCCAGATGAACAGCAAGCACGGCTAAGTGACGTAGGCCAGTCGTGAATGGACACATACTGTGTGATTTCACTTACACGAGGTACCCCAATTTGTAAAATTCACAGAGAGAAAGCGGAAAGTGGTTATCAAAGGAATGGGGAGTTACTGTTTAACAGATACAGTTTTAGTTTGGTGAGAGAAGAGTTCTGGAAATAGATGGTGTGATGGGAGCACCGTAATGTGAACACACTTAACAGCACTATCTGCATAATGAACTGGGCCCCTAAAATGGTTAAGATGGTATATTTATGTTAGGTGTATTTCACCACAATTAAAAATAATTTAAGAATAAAGCAATCCTTTTAAAATCACATAATCACACCACGCTGGATGGATGGACAGAGGTTGATTCACAGAGAGGGAGTGCCCGTGTGTGTGTGTTTGGGCGTGCGGGGGTGTGTGTGAGAAAGCTAGATCCTCATCATGGTGGGAAGTCAAAAGATAGCGCCCCAAACAGAAATTAGTGTGTTATTTGATGATAGGAAGTAAATAACAAAAGAATCGGCTAAGAGTTGAAAGTGTTTCCGCTGGGGAAAGGAAATAGAAGTAGGGGGTGAATGACTTCTTTTTCATAACAAGACTTGCAAAACCATTTGATTCTTTAAACTATGTGCAAGTAAAACTTTGATAAGAAAAAAAATAAAATAAAAAGCTAAATGCAAACATAAGCAAATAGAACGTTGCTGAGCCTCCTTGGAAGGTCTGTGGCTCAGGCATTGGGCACCTGGGGCCTGGGCGACCTCCAAGTCACCTTGAGGAAGCAGTCACCATGGGCAAGCCTGTCAGGACTCCTGTTCAACACTCTTTGCCGAAGATTAAACGGGGACCACAGAACTGGTGGCCCTGCGAGAAGAGGGACACCTCTGGACAGACAGAGGAGCATTGTTTATTGAAATGGCCACACACTTATTTTAATGGGTATTGGAAAAATATAATTAGAGTAGCAAACCTGTAATTTCATGGAGATTATTGCTTAGGGTAAAGCTAAGTTTATTAAGTGAGGATTTAAAGGAAAAAACTAGAATCATTTGATTTTTTAAACTAAAAGTGGAGAAGGTCAATGAAAATAAAGTCATTCAAGAGGGATGAGAGTGACTAGTCATTCTTGATGAACAACTAATCCAACCCTCACATTGGGAGTGGGGTTCCCAACTCCAGAGAGGGAGAGGGACCTGCCAGGGGGTTGCAGGTTACAACAAGGTGGTAGAGGAGGTGTAATTCCACCCTCCGGAGGCACAGGGACAGGGAGGAGGCAAGAACCGAGGCTGGGGTGTCAGCCTCTGGTCTGCTCCAATCCCCTGGAATACCTCCATCCTCTCAGTTCCTGGGTGTCTCTCTCTGTGCAGTGAAGGGTCCTGCAGCTAAGGGCAATGCTGGTCATGACAACTGTAGATGATGCTTATGTAGTACTTACTTACTATGTTCCAGAAACAACATAAAAAATAGCAAATGCTTATACAGGGTGTACTTGCACCAAAAACTCTTCTGAGTACTCTGTCTACGCTAACTTATTTCACCCTCACTAATCCTGAGACAGTGCACAGCCAGCTTCCAAGACATGATTTGTGCCTCCTGGCCGCTGCCCTTGTGGACAGTCCCCTCCCACATGGAACGGGGCTGACCTGTGTCACTAATAGGATCTGCAGAAATGATGGTGTGGCTTCTACTGTTAGGGGATAAAAGACTCTGGCGCTTCCTCCCTACTTTCCCTTTGTCTCTCCTGGCTCAGTCATGATGAGGAAGCTGGCTGCCACGGCCTGCGGATGTGGATTCAAACAGGCCTACGGAGAGAGCCAAATGGGGGGAAACTGAGTCATTGTGCCAATAGGGACTTGCCAACCATGTGAGTGAGCCAGCCAGACTCTCCAGCCCCAGTTATACTTCCAGAAGACTGCAGCTTGGTCAACACTGTAACCCAACTCAGCGGTTCCCAAATTCCTGACCCACTGACACTGAGAAATAATAAATATCGCCTTAAGTTGCTAAGTGTTGGGGTATTTTGTTATGCAGCAATAAATAATTAATACTTATTAGGTAACATTGCCATCCTCATTTTATAGATGAGGAAATTTTTTTTTCAATTGTTTTTTTTATAGATGAGGAAATTAAGCAGAGAACTCGAATAATTTGACTCAGGTCACACCCTTGGCAATGATTTACCTCGGCAGTTTGGATATTTATAAAATTCATATAATGAATTAGAATCCCCCTTGTATAGGAATAGAGACATTCCCTCTGGTCAGGGAGAGAGAGAGGGAGAGAAAAAAATAAAAGAAAGAGACTGACAAAGAGAAACTGGCAATTGGCTCACAGCACAGCAGGAGGGATTTGGGCTAGACTTCTGTAAGGCAGTGGGCAGGGGGAGAACTTTGCTGTCATTGCAGGTCAGCTGTGATTAGCTTGGGGCCACTGGTCTCTGACCCTCTCTGGGTGGGTGACACAGCCTTGGGGACTCTGGGGGTGGGAATCTATTGATCCCCTAAACAGCCCCCTCTCTGGGGCTCATCACTCTGTTTTGTTGTTCTCTGTCCCCAGACCCTGGGTCCTCAAGGTCAGGAAGGAACCTTACTCATCTGTGTCCCTGGCTTAGCACAAGCCTAGCCAAAGTAGTCTGGGGGAGGCGGCAGAAGGCCTGCTGGCTCTGTAGAGAATTCATTCAGCAAATACCAGGATGAACCCATTTCTGACATCAATAGCTCCCCACTGCATGGAAGATCCGAAACAACAGTCCAGTATGATCTAAGACTGAGACATACATGTTGTGGGAGCCCAGAGGAATGGGGAGCACCTCTGGGAGGAGGCATTTGAGCTGAGGCCCAAAGGATGAACAGTGTTGGAAGAGAGCACCAACTGGCAAAAGTCTGGGGCAAAGGCATGGTAAGGGTGATAGGGTGGGCTGCTGGGCCTCTGGAGTCAGGGACATGGGGACCTGGTGGGGTACGGCCCTGTGCTGACAGCAGGTGCAATGTCAACTGTATCTGTCACAAGAGGAATTCATTGAACTTAGGGTTGGGCTTGAGAATTTTCCTTGGAAACCCAGGAGTGGGCAAGGGCCATATGCTGAATCAGTTCAGGATTGGGAGTGAGGATAGTAAGTCACCTGAGCAGCAGGAGCTGTGCCAGGACCTCTGTCTGTTTGGGCTGTCCATTTCCCCCTCACTGGAGTTAACCAACATATGTGTCCTAAAAATCCAGTTCTATCCTTCACTATAGAATTGATCTGTTTTACCTGATTTGCCCTTCCTCCTTTTGTCCTGCTAACCACCAATTTGGTTTTGTTGTTGAAATTTTTATTTTTATTTTATTTAGTTCATTCACTTATTTTGTTTCTTTACGTCCCACATATGAAATCATGTGGTATTTGTCTTTCTTTGTCTAAATTATTCCACTAAACATAATATTCTCAAGGTTCCTCCAAGTTGTTGCAAATGGCAAAGTTTAGTCTTTTTTATTGCTGAGTACTATTCCACTGTGTGTATAAACCACATCTTCTTTATCCAGTCATTTGTCAGTGGCCACTTAGGTAGTTTCCAACTCTTGGTTATTGTAAATAATGTTGCAATGGGCACAGGATGCACATATTTCTTCATTTTAGTGTCTCTGTATTCTTTGGGGAAGTACCCAGAAACCCTAATATTTAAACTAGAGCGAAACTTAGAAATTCCCCACTGCCCCACTTCACATATATGAAACTGAAGTTTAGTTTTTCCTAAAGGAAAAGAAGGAGCTGAGCTAGAGACTTCAAGGGGTCTGCAGGAGGGGCTCTGGCCGGGTCCCACAGTTCCAGGAATCCTACTATCACAGTGCACCACTGTACTAGGAACAAGATCCAAACTCCTTGCTGTGGCCTGCCATGCCTTCATGTGGTCAGGAGTTTGCTGGGCCGTCTTCTGGTCACATTTGGTACCAACCCCCCAGGCTCCAGTGCATCTACAAGCCACTGCACAGCTGTTCCCTCTGCCAGGAATGCCCTTCCACCTGGTCTTTATGTGATTTGGCTCCGTCAGTCCATTTGGATATTATAACAAAATACCATGGATTGGGTGGCTTATAAACAATAGAAATTTAATTCTCATTGTTGTGGAGGCTGGGAAGTCCAAGATCAAGGCACCGGAAGATCAAGATGCCCACAGATTTAGCGTCCGATGAGGCCCTGGTTCATAGATCGCTGCTCCTCACTGTTTCTTTACATGGCAGAAGGAAGAGTTCTCTGTAAGGCCACTTTTATAAGAACACTGACCCCATTCAGACCTAACCAACCTTCATGTCCTAACTGCCTCCCAAAGTTCACACTGCCACATACTCTCACTTGGGGATGAGGTCTCAACATGTCATTTGGGAGGGCACATTCAATCTTTTGTAGGCTCCTTCTTGTCATTCAGTGAAATGTCACCTCCTCAGAGAGACCTTCTCATATCACCTCTCTACAGTTACCTTTCTGATCATTCTCATATGACGCTGAAATTATTATCTTTGTTTGTTTTCTTCTTTTGTGTGTGTCTCCCAACTAAAATATAAGCTGCAGGAGAACAAGAAGGGACCTAATCTATTTCTACATTAAATCCGGGGCCTCAGATAGTGCCCAGCACACAGTAGGTGCTCCACAGGTTTTTGTTGAAAACATGCGTATCTCTCACTGTCTGTTTATGATCTATCTTCTCGACAAAGACCTCATTGGGGTTGGTACAAAATCTGATTCACCTGGCACACCAAGGCCCAAGAGGAGCTGGTACAGAGCAGAGACAAAAATGCTTGTTAGATGACTAGATGAACAAAGAAATGCTAGCATTCTGCTGGACTCTGGGGTCCACGCCCTTCTCCTGTGGGGTGGCCACAGCCAGTGAGGACTCAGAGGGCCGCTGATGAGGCAGAGTGTCTCCAGGCCTGGGGCCATCATATCCTGCCCCTCTGCCATGGAGATGAGGGGGTCTTGCCTGGAGGAGGGTGGGCCTAACATTAGGCCTAATTTTCTGTGGGACTGTCTCTTAGCCACGAACATCCTCAAACTCATTCTCGAAAGAAGGTTGTATGGAGTGGACCTTGCCTAGTGGTAAAGCAGGTGGCTAAAATCTCTTCCTGGATCTGTTCTCTGCACCCTAGAGTGAGGGAGGTGGGCTGTGACCTGTCAGAGGAGGAGTCTTCTTATTCCTGCAGAGGTTATAGGGGTGGACAGACATCCTGGTGCATGTCCCCTATGTGTGGGCAGGGATACATCACTGCTGTGGGTCTCCACATGCCCCACCTTTCACAGTTACAGCGAGATTATCTGGTAGTCGCTGTGGGTCGCTTGATTGTCTACCCCTCCGCCTGGCCCCATGGAGAGTGCTGGATGAGGATGAATGAAGTCTGTGTGCCAGGCCCAAGCCACCTGCCTCATAGTCTTGCCGTGGTCACGTGCACAAAACTACTTGGGCATATTAACCAGCTACACAATGGTATAATATCTGTTGTGATATTATACTATGTGTTCACTGTGTGAACGAGGAGTTCAGAGGTTCCGTTCCACCCCCTCACCCTCTACTTGATTATGCACATCCTGGTACTCAAAGCCCTGTCCAGCACAATCCCCGCTCCTCTGCACACCGCTTGGCACTTTACACTTGGGAACATCCTCCCACCTTCCGCCCAGGCTCACTGCTAGGGATCCCTCAGCCTCCCATTGGCCTGTCACCTCCTCCGAGCAGCCTATGCTGCTTCCTCAGGACCACCTGCTACCTCCTGGACCAGGGGTCTCCCCTGCCTCATCCTAGCGTCTGCAGAACCCAGAACGCAGATGGGCTTAGAGTAGGGTCACTGTGGACCCGCTAAGGCTAGAGTGGACCAAGGGCATTTGGGAGTAAGGGGAGGAGGCGACAGCGGGAGGAGCTTGGGGCGGAGGCGACAGCGGGAAGGGGTGCGCGCGCCGGCGGCGGCCGCCCAGGGCCGGGGCCGCGCGCTCAGCCTGAGCCCGCCCCGCCGCCGAGCGTCACGGAACCTGCTTGAAATGCAGCCGAAGAGCCGGGGCGGGCGGCAGCGGCGGCGGCGGCAGCGGCGGCGGCGGGGGCAGCGGCAGCCCCGGCGCCGCGGCAAGGACTTGGCGGATTGAGGCGCGGCGGCAGCGGCAGCACGGGGAGCGCAGGGATCGGCGGCCGGAGCCGGGGGCCCGCCATGGGCCGCCCCGAGCGGGGCGCGCTCCGGCCGCTGGCGCTGCTGTTGCTGCTGCTGCTGCTGCGGCTCCAGCATCTCTCCGCAGCGGCAGATCCTCTGCGCGGCGGCCAAGGTGCGTGCGGTGGGTCTCCGGCCCGGCTCTGCGCCGTGAGTCGCCAACAAAGCGCAGCCTGGTGGCCGGGGTTCGGGTGGCGGCGCAGCCCAGAATCCGGGCCTGGCAGAGACGCCCAGGGGATAAGCTTCTTGGGATCCAGCTATCTCTTAATTTGCTCTCGACCCCCCACCCCCCGCGGCTCCTCTTGTGGTGGGCTGTGCCCTCGGGGCACCTGCTCTTGGGGGATGGGCGCAGCTGGTGGGGGGGTCTGGTCGGCCAGGAACTTTGTGGGGAGGGGGCTTGTCATTGATGGTTTTTGGTGGACTGTGAGATTCTCTCCGTTAGGGTTTATTTGACACGCGCTCTCCGCGGAGGCGGTGAGGCGGCTCCGGCTATTACCCTGCCTGACAATGCGTTTGCTGGGACCCCTGCGCGCCACCGAGAAAGAGGGGCTGCATGGGAGGAAGATGTGCCCGCAGCACCCAGTGCGTGTGTCTCGGCGTGTTCGGGGGCTCCTATGGCCTCTCTCTGCGTGGATCTCTGACCATGGGCCGTGTGTGTGTTAGTGAGTGTTTCTGAATGGGGGCTTTACCTAAGTCGTGTGACACCGATTGTGTGTGCCTGTCCTCATCGCGCCACGGCACAGCCCACCATCGCAGGAACCTTACCATCCTGCTCTCGTTCGAGATCGCGTGTGCCCGAGGCCCCCTGGTTCGTTGGTTCCACCATCGCCTCCTTTCCTTCATCCCAGCAGGCCTCTCCCCGCGGCCAAGACTGCTTGGTCGGCGGATCCGGCTCACGCCCCCTCTCTCCCACGCAGGGCCCGCCAAGGAGTGCGAGGAGGACCAGTTCCGGTGCCGGAACGAGCGCTGCATCCCCTCGGTGTGGAGATGCGACGAGGACGACGACTGCTCGGACAACAGTGATGAAGACGACTGCCGTGAGTGGCCGACGCAGGAGGGAGGGAACGGGGTGTGTGTAGGGACGAGGGCTAGGGGATGGGTAACGCTCGGCGCACACGTGGCTGCAGCCGCAGCCGGGCCACCTGCGTGGACCTAACCGCCCGGCCCTGAAGCCGGGAAGCGCCCTGGCGCCGCCTCCCTCGGAGCTGGGTGGTTCTTAGACACCCGGCGGGAGTTGGACAGGGGGCGAGTCCAAATAGGGCCGGGGGCGGAGCCCGGATCTGTGTGGTTCGCGAGCTGACTGCGCCGCGCCCGGGTTGCTGGGCCGGAACTGTGGGCGGGGACGCGACAGTCCTTGCACAAGTCTAGCTAGCTTCCTGCGACGCGGTTCTCCAGCTCTCCTGCCTCAACACGCGCGTCTTTCAAAGTTCGACGCAGCTCAGGGCCTAGTCCTCGCTCCTTTTCCTGCTTGGTTTTTCTGAATGAATGGGCTCCCCAGGGTCCCTGATTGGCTGTGCAAGGACCACCCCATAAGTCCCTGTGGCCGGAGCGGCCAATCCTGTAACTGGCGGGTGTGTAGTTTTCTTGAGTCCTCAGCTCGAGGGCCCAGCTGTGGCCCCGCCTGGGACACACCCCCTTGTGCATCCTTACCAGTAGTAGGTGCAGGCGGGGCTGGGGCGCTGGCGCCTGCTGCTTTTCTGCCTAATCATGGTAAAGACCTTTTCCTGCCACCCTAGATAGCTTACGCGCGCTTCTGCCAGCCCGCTCCGGTGTCAGTCATGGAGCAGCAGGCCAGGAGGGAGGGAGTCAGGAGAGTTTGTGTCCTGGAAGGGGCTTGAGGATCCCAGGCCACGCATGAGTAGCCTGGCGTGTGCAGTTGTTGGAATGCCTTTGCTGAGTGTGGTGTTTATGCACCGGGCGCCTCTACTTTGAAAGTTCTTTCTCGGGGTGTGCATGGTTTCGGATGTCTGCAGGACCTGAAGCAAGTTAGCAGGCAGTCACTGCGGTGGAAGCAGAGTTCCAGGAACAGAGAAACTGGACTCTTGGAAACAGAGGCAGGTGATCATGCAGCGGTCTCTGAGGGCCTGCCGTGTGTAGGCCCCTGGGGCACTCAGGGAAATTGGCTGGGGTGCACATGGTCCCCCAGAGAACAGGTGGATAGACCCATAGCTCCCTGCAGTGGAAGGGAGCCTAGAGGGCCTGGCACTGTCTGGTGAGCTCTCCAGGCTTTTTATGCTGTTTGCCAGTCAGCCTCGGGGGGTCCTTGTCTCCAAACAATCCCTCCCTTGGCTCTGTGATAGGCACATCTTTCCCTCCTTAGTTTCCTCATTTGACCACGTGGGCAACGTTTCCTGCCTTGGTTTTGAAGACCAGTTCTGGTAATGTAGTCCATGTAATGAGACTACCATGCTGGGTGCCAAGGACTGTGGTGAGTGCCTGTCTTATGTAAATTCCTTTAACCTAAACAACAGCCTTATATTTTCGACTGCAAAATGGAAGCACTTTCAAGATTGTTATTTCCCCACAGCTATTGAAATTAGTGCTAATAAAATATGAAAATGGCCAGGCCACAGCAAAATACCACAGCGAGGCTCATGCTGGACCTCGTTCTCCTGGGCACCCTCACTGTGGGAGTGTGGAGGATAAGGCCTGGAGATCGAAACTGTGCGTTTCTGGGCTTTTTTGCTTCATCTCCCCAGCTCTTTTTAACAAGTCTTGAGAGGGTGGCCATGAAGAGCACAAGATTTTCTTGTCACTGCAGTTTGAAGATAAGGAAGCTGGCTCAGAGAAGCTGAGTGATTTGGCCAAGGTCACACAGCTGAGAAGGACGGACCTTGGTCAGGTGGTCCGCCTGCCTCCCAGCTTGGGGAGTTGTCTGCTGTGGTGAGGAGTGTGGTGCAGAAGGTGAGGAGTTGTCTGCTGTGGTGAGGAGTGTGGCCTGAGGATGGGGGCAACCCGGGGGAGCCATCCTCTGAATGTTGCATCTCCATGCGAGGTTCTGGGTAAGATGGACAAATGAAGTGGCAGGCACTGGTTGAGTGACCTCAGGTGGAACCAGGGGAGGTCTGATGGCCTTTCTGCGATGGATGGTGTGGAGTAATAGGGGGTGAGTTAGTGAATAAAAGCACAGATGTGGAAGGCTTGGGGTGGAAAGGATGGGGGCTTTCTGTTAGCATCATGTACCTGTTGTATGTGACTTGACTTAGCTGAGTTTATTTCCTCATCTACCAAATGGGGACTAGCTGTTTCTCCATCATAGTCTGTACTTGTAGAATGTCTTCACACAGGTACACAGTGCTGGTGGCGAGAAGGGAATGGATGAGTGTCACACTTCCTAAATCTGCAGAAAGGAAACTTTAGGAGCTACAAAGAGAAATCTTGAAGGGTGGTAGCTTTGGGTGGCTGCACTGGGTCAGCTGTTTGAACGGTTTTTCCTTATCTCTTTCTTCCCAATCTGTCCTCCCCTCCCCACTTCTCCACCCTCACTCTGCTCCCCACCCCCCAACTCTGGGCCTCCTGCCCAAACTGAATTTCTTTTAATTATCTTCCCCTGGAGGCTGTTGGCTCCTCTCAGAGCAGCTTCCCTGCCTTATATCTGACCCTCTCCTTAGGCACAATGACAGGGCCTGAGCTGCCCACCTTTGTACCTTTCTGGGTCTGCAAAAAGGAGATTGTAATTTTTAAGTGGTCTCTGTTGGACAAAATGAGTACAAGGTCACAAAGGAATCAGAACGCAGCCCATAAATATTGAAAACCTGATGGAGGGAAGGCTTCCTGGAAGAGGAGACAGCTAAGAAACGTCTTGAAAGATGGTCTTAAAATAGGTGACATGGTCTCTGTATTATAGAGGAGGAAACTTGGGGCTAGAGAAGTAAAATCACACCTCTCTGGGGCCTCCCTGGTGGTGCAGCTGGTTAAGTCTCAGCCTATGAAGCTATCCACAGCCAGTGCAGCATAAGTTCTATCCCCGGCCAGGGAGATTCCCACATGGCCCAGCAGACCTCTCCTGCCTTGCCCGCTGCTCCCCTCAGCAGTGTATTTCAGTCAATCTGCCCGTCCTGCTCCCCACTCTATCTCTGGTGAATCCTCTCACCACCACCCCACCTCTAGTCCTACACCCCATAAATATGTATGCATAAATAAATAAATCTTAAAAAAAAATCACACCCCTCTGTCACACAGCTACTCAGGGTTGGAGCCAGAAATCAAATGAAAGCCTCCTGATCCTTTTCCCCAGTGGGTGGGTCTTGATTCTTTGGAAACTGAAGACACAGACTGGCAGGATAGGGAAGAGGAAGACTCCTGGGGCTTTGGTTCCCACCTCAAAGGGCCTTCAAAGTGGAGGAAGAGGCTGAAAGCCAGAGGGCCAGGCCCAAGGAAACCCAGGGGTAGTCCAGCCAGGGGAAGTGGAGTGGGTTGTTGGCTGTGGACCTGGGTCACGTAGGCCAACTGGCCCCTTGGCCTGTTTCCTGCTGCTTCTTAGAGTTTAGGGGGAGAGACAGAAGATCTGGTTTCTGGCCAACCTTTTGCTCCCAGGGTAACATCAACCACACTGGACACTTCTGAGCACTTGTCATAGTCCAGAGGTCGTGCTGACATTCTACCTGTATCTTCTTATGATCTGCAATTCTACAAAATGGGACAGCTCTGTGGAGGACCTGAATTAGTCCTGTTTCACAAAGCCACAGAGGCGTTAAGTAACTGGCCCAAGGGTATACGATTTTTAAGTGAAGTTGCTGGGCTCTGAATGCAGGCGCCCAATTCTAGAACTGGCGCTGTCTCAAGCACTAGCTGGTGACCTCAGGCAAGTCCTCCCAGTGCCCCCATTTCCCCATCTCCACCCAGCTCTGGGAAGAACTCTGTGTTCTTTGTGGATGTGTTGAGGAAACAGGTGGACCAGTTTTGTGTTCAATTCCTGTACCTTGTGCAGGCGTTAGGCTGTCCTGTTCTGCCAGCTCCCATCATCCCTACACGCCGGGTTTAATAAAGAGTGGCCACAGTGAGGTCTCCATGGTTGGCAGTTCATTAGTTGGGCAAGGCCAGGCTGCAGGAGCACTGAGGGCTGCTGGGAAGCAGCCTTATATATATATATATATATAATTAAAGCTTGGCCACAGCTCCCAGCTGGGGCTGCAGCTTGCATCTGGCCTTCATTGTGCCTCCTGCCTTGGCCCCCCTCTCACACCCCAGATACTGGACCCCACTTGACTCCTTTTGGGATGGAGTCATGTGACAGACAGTGCTCTGCCTCTTTGAACCTCAGCTTCCCAAGTACCCCAGATGAAGTCGGCTTAGCACTCTGCACTTGATCCTCTGTGGCCAGCTCCTGTTGTCCACTCCCCTCCTGCCTCTTCCTGTGAGTCTGTAACATCAGACTGTGGCTTCTGTCACTCTCTGCTCTTCCTATTGCTTCTCACCTCCAGGCCTTCATACAGGGCTTCTGTCTACTGCTTCCTCACCTGCCTACATCTTTTTGTCATCTTAGAAGATTCAGTGCAGATTCTTCTTCCAGGAAATTCTCCCTGCTACTTTCCACCCCAAGGCTGAAATGCAGGAGAGAAGGGGGACTTAGGAACTTAAGTTGAAACCACAATTCAGTGGAGTCCTGAGTCAGACTCACCTGATTTTCCATCCCAGCTGTCACATTTGACTGAATGGACTCGGAGATGGTAATAGTTTCTTCCTCCCAGAGCTATGAGGATTAAAGGAGATAATGTGCCTGGGAAGTCTGCGGGTTCAGTGGATGGCGATGGGGTGAGTGTTCTTGGTAGGAGAAGCTTCACTGAGATCTCAAGGTACCTGACTGCCCTGGTCTCTGCAGGCCACTCAAGACCCTTCCTGCTTCCCTGCCCCCATTTGCTTAGCCACATGCCTGAAGGCTCCTGCAGCTGGGGCTTTCTTCAGTCAGTGCCCAGCCACAGTGGAGATGGCCCCAAGGCCAATCAGCCTGAGATGAACCTAGAAGTGAGAAAAGGTGCCCAGAACAGAGCTGAGGGAAGAAATGAGTCCAACACACATGGTTGGTCTTGGGGGCAGAGGGCAGCTTTCCTCAGGCAATGTGCTTCTTTCAAGGCTGGCTTCTGCCCTATCTGGCCTCATGTTCCTTTCCTCCTGGAAGGCCCCAGAAGAGGAAGAGTCTCCACAGCCTCCACAGCTGCTGGGCCAGCCCCACGTTTTCCTCTCTTCTAGACCCAGGTCTGTGCCTCAGGGCTGGCCCCGCAGGCTTTGGGAGTGTTGCTGAAGGCTTTCCAGTGGGCCTTCCCACCGGTCCCCTGGACAGAGTTCCTCTCTGTGAATCCCCTGCTTTCTCAGGCCTGCTGGGGATCAAGTGCAATAGGCTTCAGGACTGGCTTTCCTCCCAGTTGTTTTCAGGTGACTGACTTGACAGTTTGATTTCTCTGGGGAAATAGCAGCAAAGCAATAGGTGAAGCCAGAAAAATGCCCCCAGGGAGAGGGTGAGGAGAGTGAGAACCCAGAAGGCCGGTGGAACAGGAATATGTGAACGTTTTTGTGACCCCTCAAGGGCTAGAACCAAGGGGAAGTTCTCCTGTCTCCTTGGCAGTTGTACCCCCAGGCCAGTGCCACCTCCAGGAAGCCAACTTGGGGCCCATGGGAAGATATGAGAGCGATGGACTCAGGCCACTGGCCCCAGTTCTAAGTTGCACTGGTAACACTTGCCGCACAAATGCTCACATATCCAGATCACCCAAACTAAGCAGGCCTGGTGGAGCTGCCACCTCCTCCCAGGTCCCCTTGCCTTCCCTGACTCCTTGTCCTCCCTCCTCCTGCCCCCTACCCCTTTGAGCTCCCACGACTGTCCTTTTTTCCACATTGTTTGCTCAGCTAGTCTTGTGCTTGGCAGTAGGGTGTCTACAATAAATCATTCCCTTGAGGGAATTATAACTGATTTTGGCTACTTACCCCATGTCTGGTGACTTGCATTCGTTAGCTTTGCTACTCACAACCCCCTGAGGTGACATGACTCACAAGTGGTTGGAGCAGGATTTGACCCAGGTCTGTCTGCTCTTGAGCCTGGGTTCTTCCTCACACTTTTCTCTCTGACCTCTGTCTCTGTCCTGTTGGGGTCAGAGGGTGTGGAGGAAGTTGGTGAGTGGCCTCAATATCCAGCAGGGCCACCCTGGGCTACTGGCTTGAGGGGTAAGGCTGGGAGGAGCTCCTTTCTCTGGTGACCCCCAAGAAGCCCTAACTTAAGAGCCCCCCTTTCCAGCTTCCCACAAGTATGACCATCCACCATTTCTGGAAACACGAAGCACTGGTCTCTTAGTCACTGCCTTTAAATTGGTGATTATTATTCCAACTGTATAAACAGGGAAACTGAGGACCCGGTGATATGTTATGGATGCGGGAATGTGAGCCTCAGTCTCACTGTTGAGTGCCATACCCCATTTATCATCCTCCCTCCAGAAAAATCCAAGAGTCTTTCATCAAGACCAACCAAAGTGTGGTTTTTAGTTCTCTGATCCCCACTCCCCACCCCATGCAGTTCCTGACTCAACAACACATGATTTCCCTTGCTTGGATTGTCCTTCTCTGATTCCTACCCATCTTTCAAAACCCAGCCCATTTCCACCTCCATGAAGCCTTCCTCCTCATCCTCGTGGGTCTGACACGCCCAGGGCGTTGTGTGCCCTGTCGCGGTCCCCATAGGAGCTCCAGGCTGCTTGGAAGTGTCTGTGAGCCATTTGAGGAGGGGACCACGGGGCCTGGGTGGAGGAGGCATTTGGGGGATGGTGTGTGAGAAAGCCAGGAGGGAACCTTGAGGTTGGAAAGGGAGCTGGGTGTCCTTTAGGAACCATAGTCAGGTTCCCCTGATTGAGGTCCCCTGAAGCCCAGAAAGCACCCATGACTTGGGGGTGGTGAGCTGCCTCCTCACGCCAGCTTTTCAGCATTCACCCTGCAAACTTGGAGCCTTTCCAGCCCCAGCCATCAGAAGGGGAAAATAAGACCCTGGAGAAGAAAACTCGACTCCAGGTAGCCACATGGACCCATTATAGGACCTAGGGTGTCCTCAGTTCCTGGACGACGCAAATCCCTATGCTCCGCCTCCTGGCCGCTGTCGTTCTCAGTGGCCACCCTGCCCTCGCTTTCCTGCTGGAGCTGAGAACGAGGTATTCTCAGGCTGACGGCCAGGCACAGGCCTCTTGCATGCAGAAAAGACATTGGTATCCCCCTCTGGGGCACCCCAACCCCTGGCTGGGCCCTGCCTGCTGGCCCCTGCATCCTCGTTGCTCCTCTAAAATAATGGTGTTCATTGTGGTGTGAGTTAATGAGCGCTCACTGCTGAGGGCTTTCTCCTGCAAGACCCCTTCAGCCAGTGCCTTGAGTAGCACCATTGCATGCACCAAGGCAAGAGCCAACCTCCAAGAGGTGGGGTCTTTTCAAGATATCTGGCAGGGGCCGGACGGGCCATGCTTGTCTGGCTAGAGTGCAACACAAGGGAAAGGAGGAGATACACATCCCACATGCCGCGCACAACAAACGTCAGCGGGGCGTGGTACCCCAGGCCTGCTTTCCTTTCCACCCCTGGCCCCTGCTAGAAGGTGTACTGGCACCTTCCTGAGCAGTTCTGGCACCTGGGTGCTCTCTGGCGTGAGCTCGGCCCTGGGCAGCAGCTTTAATGATCAGCCGTGTTTACTCTGGCTCTTCTCACATGCTGCCGCGTGTCACAGACCCCGGCCCTCAGGAATAGCCCCTCAGCCAGGGCAGCCCAGGAGGGGCCCCGACTGTGAGCTCCCCACCTTCTGCATCTGTTCTGACCTCTGTGTCCCTGGCAGGACCCAGACCAGGTGCCCATAAACTGCCACTTTGGGGGTGCAGAACCCAGCATACTGTCACCCTCTGGCATTGGGGAGAGTCTATGCAGTTCCCACGGCCCCTCACTGCCTGCCCCTTGGAACAGGGGGGCAGGACAGAGCGCAAAGCTTCTCTGAGGACTGCCAGTCCCCGAGTCCATGGGCGGGATCGTGTGCTCACTGTCCTCTCCTGGTCACTGGCCTTGAGGTCACAAGGGCCTTTATTTCAGCCGTGCTGGAGACTCTTCAGTGTTCAGCCTGATGGAAGAATAGGACAGTCTTTTCCAGTGAAACTCACCGCCACCGTGGCCGCAGTGCAGGAGTTAGTTATACCCCATGTATCTGGCGAGGCTGCTGAAGCTCAGGGAGGGCCAGGGACTCACCAAGAGCCACGCACTCAGTTAGTGGTAGTGCAGAAACCGTCCAGCTTTACTTATTTTTTCATCAAAGTAAACTTTCCTAATTTTATTAATTTCACACCTGTAATAAGAAAACACAGACAATGCTGAACAGCAAAACAAGGAAGGTCACAGCCCCGTTAATTCACCACAATGCAAGCAGCATATACCCACACGTGTTTTTCTGTGCAGGTGAACTGGTATGCGTGAACATGGGCTTTGGTTTTGTGTGTGTTTTCTTTTTTTAACCAAAAGGAGAATGTGTTATACCAGTTGTTTTCTCCCCACAGTGTACATGTGTTCCGTCCAGAACAGTAGATTCATATTGCTTTGAAATGCTAGATAGTATCCCCTTGTATGGATCTTCCATAATTTAATAACACATTGTTCTTATTGATAGACAGATGTTCAGCTGTTTCCATTTTTTTCCCCTATTCTACAGAGCGGTGCTGGGATGAACATCCTTGTCCGATTTCTTTGTGAATTTGTATGATTCTCTCCTTTACAGTACATTCTTAGGAAAGGGGCTGCTGAACATGTGCATTTTCCTCCTCACTGCATTGTTCTCTCCAGGAGCTGTTTTTCCTCCACACCCCACCACTCCTGAAGCTCTTGACAGGCAGGTGGCCCATAGGACGTCCCTCTTCCTTGAGCCCTGGGCCACCTGTCCTGGCCGCAAGGAGCAGACAGTGTAGACAAATCCAGGCCACAGAGAGCAAAGCAAGGAGAAAGGACAACTATGTTTTGGCCCCAAGGACACTCCCACCCCCAGCAAAGAAATTTGCTGTGTGACCATGGGTTAGTGGTTTCCCTCTCTGAGCTTCCTGTCCCCTTGACCTACTTTACTGCAACCAGCACTCTGAGCAGATTCTTTCTCCCTGGAATTGGGTTCAGGACTGGAGCTGGACAGGCCTGGCCTAGGGTTGGAGGACCTATGGCCCCCGAGCTTCTTTCTCTCTGGGGAGGGTTGATGGAGGAGGAAACTGGGTGAGTGGATTCTGGGCAGGGAGACAGAGGGGAGCGGGACTGCATGAGGTCCACGTTCAGAACTCAGCTCTGAAGCCCGGGGTACTTGGGCCTCTTGCTTTCTCTTGCTCTTCTGATTGGGTTGAGGCAGTGGAGTGCTAGAGGAAAATGGCTCGGTCCCACCAGCCCGTGACCCCTAGCCCTGGGGCTCTGGCACGGGTCTCTCTTCAGAGCATTAGATCCTCGGTCTGTGAAATGGGGATAAGGAGCCCGCCTCATGGGGGTGTGCAGGTTGCCATAAGCTGTTCTGCGCAGAATCCGACCCTGAAAATGAGCATTCCCTTCCACTTCCCCAGCTCTGATCCCTGCACAGGGAGCCAGAAGGGAAGCCAGCAGCTTCCCTCCTCCTCCTCCAAGGACACGAGAGTGCAGCTGCTGAAGCAGCAGTGGGAGAGATGGAGGTCAGCTGGCCAGCCGGGAGGACTGGGCCACTGGGAGAACAGCAGCTTCGGGCCGGGAGGCACTGGAGCAACCATCTCATCCCACTCTCCCAGCTCATGGGGGCCCACGGTGGCTGCCTCCCAGACACCTGGTGGGGAGCCGGATAGGCAGGGGGAGGCAAGGGGAGCTAGTTAACCAGCCAGGCTTGGCGTGGTTAGTTATCCAGGTGGGGCCTCGGTTCACCAGTGGGCCCAGGTTCACGTCAGAGCGTTGGCAGCAGATGAGAGGCAGGAAAGGCCCCGTCAGGCCCAGGTTGAGCTGCCTGCATGAATAGATGGAGGCCAAGGGTGGGCTTTCCTGGCATACAGAACCCAGGATGTTCAGGCCAGTGCTCCTCCCTCCCCCCTCCCCTCCTTCCCTCTCTACTTCCTGGACCCTGAGCTGCCATCTGCTGCCCACCCCTCTCAGAGCTCTCGCTCAGCCGTGTGCACTAGCACACGTGTGTGCATGGGATGCACACTGACAGAGGGCTGTGCACCGGGTGGGGTGGGGTGGGGTGGGGTGGAGGGGCTGTTCTGTACATCGAGGCTGAAGGGCCAAGGTGACACTTCCTCTCACACC
>PVIJ01007360.1:0-83215 GCA_004024925.1 Scalopus aquaticus | reverse complement strand
ATTCCCACCAGCAGTGTAGTAGAGTTCCTTTTTCTCCACATCCTCGCCAACATTTGTTGTTGCCTGTTTTATTAATGTGCGCCATTCTCACTGGGGTGAGGTGGTATCTCATTGTGGTTTTAATTTGCATTTCCCTGATTATAAGTGATGTTGAACATTTTTTCATGTACCTGTTGGCCATTTGCTTTTCTTCTTTGGAAAAGTGTCTTTTTAGCTCTTCTGCCCATTTTTTGACTGGATTGTTGGCTTTGTTTTTTTTTTTAATTGTGTGAGCTCTTTGTAGATTATTATTATCAGTCCTTTATCAGTTGTGATGGGAGAACTGGACTGCTACAAGCAAAACAATGAAGCTAGACTACTACCTCACACCATGCACAAAAACCAATTCAAAATGGATAAAAGACCTGGAGATAAGACCTCAAACCATAAAGTTTATAGAAGAAAAAATAGGCAAAACTCTACATGACATACATCTCAGCAAAATCTTTAAAACCACTTCCCCCATAGTGAAGGAAGTAAAAGAAAAGCTAAACAGCTGGGACTACATCAAACTAAAAAGCTTCTGTACAGCAAAAGAGACAATAATTAAAACAAACAGACACCCTACTAATTGGGAGAAGATCTTTGCACACAATTACTTTCTATCGAAAGTGCCACCAGCAGTTGGAGCTTTTCTTCAGAAAGGAAAGTACTCTGGTATTCTGTTCCGATATTAAGGGCCACATGAATGCCTTAGAAATCACTCATGAGTCACAAGAATGGAGACTATTTCTAGACTCTTCGAAACTGAGTCTTAAGGCTGTGCTTTTGCACAGTGGAAACTGTCTTTCATCTGTTCTATTTCTGAACAGCTGTGCAAGAGACAAGCAAAGAAATCTAAGAAGTAGTTTATGACTTGATTTTTTACAAGTATTAACCGTAGGTCTGTTACTATTGACATGCATTTCATGATGTAAACATCAATTTATTGCAGATTACAAAAAAAAGAGCCAAAATTATAAATTGACTGTCATATTTGTGTTGAGCACATACAAATTGATAGGAAATGACTAATTTTATTTCAGTAAGATGACTTTTGTAAAACTTTGTTGACCAGTGTTATCCACACACATATCCTATATTTTGGAGAACCTTGGCCAATATAAATGGTATATGTATATATATACAGATGGCATAGAGGTAGATGATAGATAGATAGATAGATAGATAGATAGATAGATAGATGATAGATAGATAGATAGACAGACACACATTTTTCAAAACCTATCTGCAGTCAAGTTTCCTGGAAGACAGCAGTTGAGCAAATGATTTTAAGAGGAAATTTATTGGTGAATACCCTTGGAATCAACATAAAGAGGGCTTGAATGCAATAGGATTGGGGAAAAGTGAGCCTGGAAATGTGATGTGGTCATAACACTGGGAGTTCTTGGGCTGGAGTGGTCTTCAGAGGTGTCTTCTGTGAGATAAGGGATCAGTTCATTATATCCCCAACTCTCACAGTCTAGAGATGTGTGTAACTATGGGGAGAGGCAGGGTCTTAAACTCTCTGGAGAAGCAGTGGGTTGATGTGGTCAGTTCCCTATATTCCAGACAGTAGGAAAGCAAGAAAGAGCTTCATTCTTAAGTGGGTGCTATAGGTGGTGTCTTTTTTTTCTTAAAGACTACTATAAACCTTAAGGTTCATTTTGCAGCTAAAACTCAAATATTTGTTGACATTTATTTAGCTATTTAATAGGGACTTAAAAATTCTTTTTCAAGTTATTTTGGACTCAATAAATGCTTATAAAGATAATACAAGGAATTCATAAACCATCATCCCACCCCCCTAATGTCAACACCTTACATACTCATGGAGAATGAATTTTGGTATAATACCATTAATGAAAGTACAGACATTTTCTGATTTCTTCAGTTGTCCCACAAATGCCTGTCATCTGTTTAGCATATAAGTGAGGATATCCTATTACATGTGTTTTTGCCCCGCCCCCAGGCTTGTGAAAGACAAAATGCACTGGACAGTTAGAGATAATTTTATTCAGTCTATTGCAATAGGGAGGACATTTATTAATGAAAACTGTCTCAAAAAAAGAAGCACTCTGGCATCTCTTGGAGGAGGGCAAACAGGGACTCAGAGTTATCAGGAATGGTGGAGGGGAATCTTATCTCCAGGATGTGAAAGCAAGAGGTGGGTCTTTGGGAACAAGCGTCTGAGGCCATTTAATATAGTCTCCATCTATGATTAGTCTTCCCTCTTCTTCATCTATCCTGACGTGGCATTTGGAATAATACTGTCAGCATGTTGTACAATGTCTCTGGTTTTTCTGGTGTTTATTCATGACCAGACCAAGATGTGTATGGGGGAAGGTCACAGAGGTGACATCCCCTTCCTATCATATCATCCTGTGGGTCCCTGCCATCAGCACTAGTTGTGATTATGATGGTAACCTGATCACCTGGCAATGGCCTACTCTGCAATTTTCTCCACTGTAATGTCACTATTAGTTCCTTTTAGAACACACATTTTTGGTAATTGTGCTCCAGGCTCAGAGGATTCAGATCTGAACAAAACCTGTTTATTGCCTCCAAGTAGCTTATACAGACCCACAGGAATGGAAGGGCAAGGTTGTTTAGACTGGGGATGGAATGTTCCCAAATCTGGATTCCCAGAGGAATGCTGGATTGGATTTCAGGGTGGTATATCCACCAATAGAACTTTCCCAATATGATCTCAGTTAAAGACTCCTCAAGGGATCTTTTTGCCATTGTAATCATCACCAACAAAAATGAACACTGTTTCCTGGATCTGTGCAAATGGCAAATTGTCATTGCCTTTTAGGAACAGAAAGCAGCTTTCAATAATAAAAATCAAAGAAGAAAAACTATGAACTTCTCTGTCCTCAAATGCATTAGGGCAGGTGTGGAATCTGGACAGGAGATGAGGACTGGGACAATGGAGATAAGAATGTTCACTATGGAGAGTCCCTCACCATGTTTTCAACCACTGAAACACCCATATTTGTAAACAGTTAGAGTTCTGTTATAAAAAATGCAAGAACCCATTCGATATTCGAATGGTTTCACTTATAACAGGACTATAAGGAAACCAAATAGGAGAGAGACAATCAGTGGGGTGGGGGGAGGAGGGAGGCGGAGGGAGGGAAGAAAAAGGGCACAAAATGGAATAGAAAAGAACACAAGGGACCATGGAGATGGATGACGGGTGAATTGGTGGTGGGCTACCCAAGGGGAATACAAAATGTAAAAGACATAAATAACAAATAAAAATATATATTACCAAAAAAATTAATTAATTAATTAAAAAAAGAACAATGCAAAAAAAAATGCAAGAACCAAAGCAGGGAATTTGTGCGACATTCCTGGTCCCTTCCCATCTCATACTCCATAATCATTCCCGAAGCTGCATCAATGTTATTTTCTAAGTGTTGCTCATTGTTCTTTCTCAGTCTAAGACCTTGGCTCAAACCCTGTCATCCCACAAAGGTGCTTTGCAGTCTTCCCTTTGGTTGGCTCACCCTCACCAACACCACAGAGCACCCAAAATGTTCTTTGCAAAACAAATATTTGGCCTTCAAGTCTTCCCCAACCCCAGATATCCTCCGATGCACACTAGATAAAAGTCTATCTTCTTTATAAAACCGAGCACCCCAAGCATGACTTCTCCTTCCCTCTGGGTCAGCATTGTCTCCTTAGTCTTTAGTCTTCACTGCAGCAGCAGTAATCCACCTGGTGTTTGGTTTCCACCTATACTCTCACCTCCCAGCCTTCAATAATTCCTTCATGACAGTTCCACTGGTATATTCCTGTTTCTCATCTCTGGTCTTATTTTTACTCATCTTTGAAAAGTGTCCCTGATCCTTCCTTCTCTCAGCACTCTGGGTCGTTTTGTCACTTATCAACTGTGTGTCTCACTGCATACAAATGTCAGTTAACCCCTCTGAAGCTGTGTTTCTCCATCCAAAAATATAGACATAATCATAGTGTTTACTTACCATGAGGGAATAAACCATGTATAGTGCTTACCAGACACTACAGAGGGAGGTTATTATTACTGCTGCCACTGTTGAGGTTGCCAGTTATTTCTTACTGTAATTACCCCCCATCCTGACCTGGAAAATCCTAAAGGACAATATCTGATCCAGTATCATCTTTGAATTCCCGTCATATAGCACGGATCCCATTGCATGGTTTTCAATAACATTTAATAAAGGAAGATGAAGGGAAAACAAGGAGTTAATTATATTCTTTTCCAAATACTATACAAAGTTTCTAATACATTAATACAGATGAGTCATAAAATCAATGGAATTTTTTTTGCAGAAATGTGAAACACTGATAAGCAATGATCAATATAAAAATATTTCAATGTTTCCAATCTAAAACTTTATGGAATTCAGGGGAAAGAGCCAGGATAGAAATAATTGCTAAACTCTGTTTTCCTTTAACAATGTCTTTCCATAAACATTTATTTTAAAAATAATGAGACAGTGGAAGAACTTCTGAATGGAAAAAGCTCTGCTACTCCAGATGTGCCAAAAGATTTCTAAACTCTAGACCTTCTCTCAAGAAATGTCCTAATCACTGTAAAGTAAGCCTTTGAAAAATGCCTCATATTCATCTAGATGCATTCCTTGATGCTAGCCATGACTTTATGCCTTGGGTTCCTGATGAAGAAAACACCTCGGGCAGCTGCGGCTGTTCTGGGAGGTGACCAGGAGACAAAGTGCTGTCCTCAGTCTGCAGGGAAAAGAGCTTGAGCTCCAAGAGAAGAGCAGCACACGGCGGAGTTCTTCACTAAAAGATGTTGTTCGTGTAAGAATTCACTCCATAATGTAATTAAGTCCCAAGTCCCACCATATATTTAATATTTTACCAAATTTGTGGGTATTTGACTCCTTTAGAAAATTTCAGAATCAGGTCGTTCCAATTCAACCTTATCAATATTTAACAAACAGTTGCCAAAGCATTATAGCAGCTGCATTATCCCTCATTTTTTAAAGTTTTCCACTGCCATCAGATTATTAATGTGGTCTAAGTATTTTCCACCTTTACACCATTTTTTCTCTCCTCTATAGCCAGCCTCCAAAGAATTGTTTACTCAGTCTCCATGTTTTTCTTACTCCTCTCCATCCCATCGGGCCAGCGTTCCTTTCTTTCAAAGGAATGTTCCCTTTAGAGTCACATAGTTAGTTCAGCTGTATCAAAACTAGTGTGAAATGCTCAGTCTTCGGCTCACCAAGCCTTTCGCCAGCATCTGACAAAGTAGCTTTATTGCTTTTTAAGAAACTATTTCCTTTGTGGGTTTTCCTGACACCACCCTGCTAGGTTTCAGTCTCTTTCTTTGATGCTTAATGCGGTCTCCTTCTACCTCCAACATCACTCCCTCCTTCAAAGTCATCCCTATGTGCTGGCAATGGCCATGCTTTTATATCCCTGCCCCAGCATCCTCCTGTACTGGATTATATGCATAGTGAAATTTTTCCATAATGGAATCATAGGGATTTCAGGCCTAGACGTCTCCAAAATCAAATTCTCTTTCCTTAAGTTCCTCACATGTGCCCCACGACCAAGTCCTTTGTGCCAGTACTACCTTTCTCAGTTAGAAGGACAAGAACTTCTGGTCCTCATGGACTCTTCTTTTCCTCTAGATACTCTCACAGTCAGCCACATGGCCAATGGCCTCTATCCTCCTCGGCATAAGCTGCCACCTGCACCATTAGTCCCGCATACCCCACGACTACAGAATTCAGTGGGCTTTTATTATCACTAGAATAAATTCCAGTTTGGGTCATTTGTGTCTTCGTTGACAACCACACATCAAATTTGTTGACATAAAGTTATTACTAATATTTCTGATTTTTTTTAACATCTGGAATCTTTATTGCTGTCCTCTCCCCACCCTCCCAGCCCACCCCCAAATCCAAACCAATATTATTCATCTTTCCAAAGAACCGGCTTTGGAAACATTCTTAGTGAAAGTGAGCAGATTGTCACCTTTCCCTTTCACTGCCCTGTGAAAGGACAGCTTGCCCTGTCCAGAACTCTGCACATCCTTTGCTCTGACGCATCACCAAATGCCTGGCCATTCTCCTTGCCCAGCATACACTTTCCTAGCTATGTCCACTTGCTTATGTCATGTCATGAAAATCACTATGAAAAAATGTGGAAAAACTTATAACCTGTAAAGTGCTACTGCATATCAAGGATACAGCTCTCCTGTCCACCTGTGACCGTGCAAGTGCCTCTCTTTTTCTATCTCCTTTTAATAAACCTGTCCTTTTAAAATGTAAAAATAAATGAATAAATAGATAAATAAATATCAAGGATAAGGATCCTCCTGAAACTGGAAATTGCTATTTAATTCATTGCCTATATAACCTCCAAGACATTTCTGACATCATCTCACTCATCTAACCTTCCCAGATTCAAGCAAGCCACTGTAGTCATTCCTTTCTTGTACGTGGCAGTGACCCCAGATTATGTGTCTCAGAATGTCAGCAGAATACTCATCATTCTGCTGCTTGACCTCGTGACCTCTCGGCTCAGTCACTGTGGGTTCATAGTACTATTGTGCTGAAACAAAGAAAGAGCAGAGCTGTCTGTCTACCTCCTGTTGAAACTCAGTTTTGTCTTTGGAATCTGTGTGACCCAAGCACATTCATCCTACTCTTTATCTTGGTCTTCTTGTCGAAATAAAGGTAAATTAGTCACATGACTCTGTCTGGTAAAGTGGTGAGGGAATGTTTTTGACAATCAGATCCAGGTATGACAGGAAATGGCTCTACTTTTCCCAACCACCTGGTAGAAGGTTCCCCGGGCATGTGGCTGTCCAGTTAGATTTTGAGATTGGAATCTTGCATTTCTAGCACATCTTCATGATCCTCTTTCTGAAACAATTTTTCAGGAAAAGTTAAAAGAAGATGACACCTTTGTAATGTCTCCAACTCTTCCCTCCCCTCATCTCCTGAAAACTTGCACATCCTGAAATGTCCACATCTGTGGTTTTGTCTCCAAACCCACCTGTTTCCTCCTCTCCTCCCTAGACTGCAGGGACCATGCCTTTATTCTCTGCACTCCAGAAATCATGTATATATAAGGTGACCTCACAGAACTGAGGGTTTGGAAGTGCTTTTTTCCTGGCTCTGAAGTTGAGAGGAATGTCAAAGAATAAGCATTGCCAGATCCAGGCCCTGGAGATGGAGCAGGAAGGCCTGAGCACAGACCCAAGCTGCTCCAGATCTTTCATTCCCCCTTTCAGCAACAGAGTTGGTGATACTTGCGTCAAATTACCCAACGCTAGCAACACTTCATTACTTCCTCAGCCTTTATGGTGTTTATTCTCCCACAGAAAACTTAAAAAGTTTTTCTGATTTTTCTAGCACAAATGCTATAGAGAGATCATGGGGTGAGGGAAAAAGGAGAGATACACTGCTATTTCATGCGCAGAGGTCCATTCCAAGTCTTCTGCTATTGCTGGCCAGTTCAGGTATCCTACAACTATTTGGATGACTTGAGGCAGAGTGTAATGTTGGCAGGGGGGGGGAGTTAGTTGTGTAAGGGTGAAGAAGTTTTCTCTCCAAAATAAACCTTTCCTTGTAAAGACCTGTTAGACACAGAGATCTGCGGTTTCCTTGAGCGAAAGAGAGAGAGGTCTCCTCTCACCGGGAGAACCATTCTCATCCGCCTAACACAGTAGTGACATGGTCAGAGTCACATGATCCCAGGAGCAATGGCATATGAATGAGAAGTTTCCAGTTCTTTTAAACCAAAATAAGTTCTGTGATGTGGGAATTTTGGGCTCCATTTCAGGTAATTTGTAGCTTAATCCAAACTCACTTTCCAGACACCCCTTGCCAATACTAGAGTCTGACACATGTTGAAGTTAGATTTTCTCTCTCTGCTGCCCACTCCCAGTCAGCGCAGCCCACCTCCAAAGCCACTTGCTTGTAAATATGTCTTCAGAGAGAGCCCACCACTTCTAAGGAGACTCCCACAGCTGGGGAGTAAGTCAATCCTTTCCCTACTTGCCCAGAATGACCGTCCCCGAAGCAGTTAGACATCTAGTCTCACAGAAGGTGGGCTTGCTCCCAGACGCCGCAGCATCCTGCCCCACACCCACAGTCAGTGGGCAGAACTGCTCCTGGTGCTCTTCGGAGACCAAGTGATATTCAGAAGGACCCCATCACATGAAACTGTTTCATTTGTGAACTATAGGAATAAATGAGCAGGTTTCCAACTTGTCCAGAGGAGAGGATGAGGTCAGAGAACTCTGGACAGAGGGCATTTCAGAAAGGCTCATCTACTACACTCTCCAGTACCACCATATTCCTGCCCATGGCTGGTAGGGGGATGAAGAAATTCCTGTGGGGCAAGGATTAGGGGAAGAGGCATGTCAAGGCATTTTTCTAAGCCCTGTATGTATGACCTGCCCACTACTTTTGTTTCTAACTATTTCAGCAGTAACAGTAAAATTCATTTTTTGAGACTTAGATCATCAATACGGTGCTAAAATTGTGAAAGGCTATTATAAGAATAATGTGTTGTAAGGTTCTAATTAATGGTGGAATAACTGTTCTATATTAAAACCTGGCAGTTTGAAGAAGAAAAAAAAAACAGTAATTGCAACAGATGAATGAAACATGTTCACTAAGTATGAGACAATGGAAATGTTGATGCTGTTGTTATAGAGCAGTAAGAATCTCAGGATTTATAGACAAAAAGCCATTGTTTCCCACAGACATGGAAATCTTGAAAAGTTGAAGTCAGATAAAAAGATGGTAACATAAAGCATTAAAAAGGATGGAAAACCTTAGCAGCAACAATTTATGTAATGTTTTAATAAAGATGCATAGAGAACAACATTCATCTTGCTATGAGACACAGAAGACAGTAATAACAAGCGAGAATGGGAGGAAGGAAGTACATTTCCAAAACACTAGACTATGAGACAAGTGGAATTACCACCGTGAGCAGTCACATGACCCGTGGACAGAACAGCAGAACTGGCTTTTCACATGGGTCCGGAAGCCCAGAAATGGAGACGGTTAATGCAACCACAATTAAGAATCAGGATGCTGAATAAGGGTGGGGGAGAGGGAGTGCAAAGAACTATGGTGGAGGACTATGGGTGCTTCAGTGTGGAAGTGCTAAGGTGATTCCTATATGTCAAAACTCTAACAAGGATCTAAAACAATGATACTCCAAAAAAGAAAAAAAAAACTAGAATCAGGATGCTGGATGGGGCAGTCCCCACCTGGAACATGCCAACCTTCTTCCTGGGGAAATCAGTCTGACCAATTCAGTGTTCTCTTTCAGGAGTCACTCTGTTTTTGTCCTACCTCCCCCAACCCCAGCCACGAATGTTTCTCTGATTTGGGATTGCTAAAACCTGCAACTTCATGAGCAGCTTAGCCTCCTCTTAAACTAGCAAAATAGCCCCATCCCTTATCTTCACTTCCCTCCCCTACCACCCTTGGACTTCTTTTCTTTAGTGGTATACTACCTTATTACCAAAATCTCTTTCTTGCAATGTTCGATTTAGGATCTATCTTTTATTCCCCATCCCTTGTCTCTGAGGAGAATCCCAATACCTGTACTCCAGTGCCTCTGGGTCTGAGGTAGGCAGCCCTCCCAGCTGGATGTGTAGCAACCCTACAGGTCACTGAGCCACCAGGTGCTTCAGTTTCCCTGTATGGCATATAGGTTGTTATGAGGGTAGAGCGATTCGCACACACACTACAGCAGCAGGGTGAACATTCATTATGAGCGTGGTGATCATAGTCACCAATCAATCAGGCCCAGGGTTAGCAGTGCACTGTGAGCTCTAACTCCCCAAGATGAGAACTGACACACAAAAATGGTGCACCAGGGAAGGAAGGTCCACAAGGAGGCAAAGGAATGTGAGGTGGGTGGTTTCAGATGATCTTAGCAAGGGGTTAGATTTTTTGTTAACTTCTCCAGATGGTGATTTTAAAACTGCACATTAATGTTAAATGTCACCTGTGAGCAAATGACTAAAGGAGGAAGGACCGATATACTTCACTTCAAAGTATTTGAACCAATATGAGTAAATGGGGCTATTTTGGTGAAGGAAGTCAGAGTTGGGGAGAGAAAATGAGTGGAACCTGTTACTGAGAGTTGTAGGAAAATCAGGGTTCTTTATGAGAAGGACAAAGAACAGACTGGAGGTCAGAAAAACATGGGCATGAAAAGGTGAGAGGCTAGACTACAGGTGACACCTCAGTCCCACTGACAAGTGTATGTCTTTCCTTTCGATGGTGTAGAAGATTCCAGTTCTTCCTACTGCTGGACCCCAGCCTGACAGAATTCAGCCTTTGAGTGGCTGAGGAACTGTGTGTAAGATGCATTTCTGAATAAAGAACCAACCCAAGCATCGCACAGTCTGCTGCATGTGAAATAAGTTTCAGCTCCCAGCTACAACACTGCCTGGCAGATTAAACCCAGAAGTGCCACAGGGTGTGCGCTGAGATCTGGGACCACTACAGGGATGGCGGGGCTGAGATCTCGAAGGTCAGAGTCCTGTGTGATACTAGGAGCTAGGAGCCCTCATCCTGAATGGGTCTTTGTTCCTTTTTCAGGCTGACCCCATTTGTCAGCACAGGAGGAAGGGTGGGGGCGGGACCTGCCTGCTGGGAATAAGCCCTCAATACCTGAGGCACAAAGCTCTCCTTTTCAGATCCCATTGACTGGCTAGGTGCACTGGCAGGAAGGTAACAGGAGCCATCAGCAGCCAGCCTCTCACTGGGCAGCGGTGCTGCAGGAAATGTAGTTGAAGAAGCCATTTCAATTCTGTTTCAATCCCTTGTTCTGTCCTGCACAAAATTCTTTTTCCAAGGTGAATGGAATGCTTTGCCTTTCTCCTACTGAGTCCACGGACTTTTGTTCTGTGCCTTGTTGAGAAGCACCCCTGAAGCCCTTACACGCGCGCGCGCGCGCACACACACACACACACACACACACGGAAAGAAGGCTACTGAGAAATACAGGAAAGAGCCATATCTTCTGTGCATATTGGTTGAGACTCCATGGTGGACCCTTCTCAGGGCCCTGCAGGTCCTAGAGTGGACGCTCTGGGAGTAGGGTCTGTGTAGCCGGAAGAGGTGCCACATCAGCGCAGAAAGAAAGGGAGTATAAATGATGCCCTGACAGAGAGAAGAGAAAAACAATACCCAGGAGGGGCCGCCATAGGCCTGGGGCAAGACCACCTCCCTAAGCTGGAGGCAAGGAATTCAGTTTCTCAAGGTCACTGTGGCTAAAACCTGAGGACACGGTGGGGCTGGGGGTGGGGAGAAGCAGAGGGTCTGCTCGCAGGTCTTCCTGCTCTGGTTCTGGCATGTACCCACCCACCAGGGTTTTGGGAGCTGCCTGGTGCCAGTGGCAACATATTGCAAGCAGGAAAAAAAAAAAAAAAAACACTCCTGATCCTCAAATCCATTACCCTGGTTTATTTTCAAGTTCTAGATGTTCATTGTTAACAGAGAGACAATTGGGGAAAGAGTGGCTAGCTGTGCTTCCTGAGAGCACCTAGCCCCCATCTGGTTTCCTGCTCGTGCAGAAATGGCCCTGGCAATGTGCAGCGCCACAAAACCCGCCAGGAAAGGCACACTGGGTGCACACAGCTGCTCAACCCAGTTTACCCCAATCCTGTGCCTTCAGACTCCTGTTCACTAGGGTCGACATTTCCTAGATTGTAGCTCAGCTTTCCTCTGGGGCCGAGTTTTGATTTGCTTAGTTTCCTTAAGCAAAGAGAATCACGGTCCCTGTCTGCTTGACTTGGAGCAGAAGGTACCCGAGGTTTCCCAGGTCCATAAGTGTTTTATTTTCTGTATGAAGGCTTTGACACCCGGGTGCTGCTGACCCTGGAAGAACTGGCCTGCCCAGAATTTAACCAGTTCCTAGAGAGAACAAGCAACTCTCTTGCGACTTTGTCTTTTGTCTATCAAATCAGCGTCCTCTGGGGGACTCTCATGTTCTGAGCAAGTATCCGCCTGCCCTAGTCAGGCCGGTGCTGAGTCCCAGACCACTGGGGCAGCCCCTATTACATCCCAGAGCCCACTGAAATTATTCAAACCCACCAGTCCTGAGTCTGCTTAGGACTGCCCCCCTCATTCCTCCCCATCAAAACCAGAGCACAGCCTCTCGCTCACATTTTCCCCTCTCCCTCCTCCTCCTGACTCCCGTGTTTCCGCAGGTGGCCCTGCGTGGCACGGCGTGCGTGCTCTGGACAGTTGTGAGTCTTAAACCCGCTTTCCAATGACACTTGTCTCCTGATCTATTGGCCTCATCATACCTAAATAAAACATACAATGTATAAACCTGTTTCTTGTTTTCACTTCTCATCCCTAAGGCCTTGCCAACCTCAATCTTGCACCCGGCTCAGCTACCAGATCTCTTCGTGGAATATCAGGCTCTTATCCACTGCCTGCTAGAGGACTAGCTGATTACAAAGGAAGGGACAACAAGATACTCCACAGGAATCTCAGAAGCAACCACCTTCCACCCAATTCCAGGTCTTGGCTGTGATGAGACTCGTGTGCATCTGAATATAAACTTGTCTCTCTGCATTCTGAGACTGCTGGCCCCAGTTGGGGAAAGAGGCATTCGGGAATTGATGGTGTGGATGGGGAGCTCAGGGGCTTGGGACAAAGGTCCTCCATGGGTATGTTCCACTACCGCATACGAAGCACAGTCCCCCTGACACTGCCCCACTCCTGCAGAACTGTACCTTGTCTTCTCTTATGTCAGAATTTCTGTGTAAATTGGATGACATAACTTTTTCAGGAACATGATATAATTTCTTGGTGTGCTTTCAGTTCTTTCTAAAAAAGCTCATCCCCTCCTCCCTTGTGTCAACTGCTATTATTTCTGAGCCTCTGCAACCTTCTTTACAAAGATCCCTAATGTGTCACCAGTGTTGGGGATGGGTGATGGAGACCATCCCACCCACTTGGACTAGAGTTTAGAGCCAAATCACTGATACGATGCAAGGGGGAAAAAGTGTTTTGTTTTTGGGGAGGGAGGGTTCTGTAAAATATATGTTCCCTGATGAAAGGAGAGAACAGTGATGGAAAAGCTTGCCTATGGCCCCCACGCCTCTCCTCCTTGGGTTGCTAACCTGAAGACCAGGTGCTTGAACTGGCATCTTGAACCCACAAAGCACATTCACTAAGCTTGCCGTGTCCTCCCAGGACCCAGGATCACCAACCGGAGATCCCAGGGTACCCTGGGAGAGGAGAAAAAGCACTTAGGTTTGAGGCTCATGAGCAAAGTACTCCCTGCGCATGATTTCACTAGTGTTTTATTCTGTCATTTTTTGGTGGCTTTTCAGGCCTTCCACTGACTTAGAAACCCCTGAACAGCTTCCCCTTCACTTTAGGCCTGTATCACCCACCCCTCCTCACTGCTGACACTGGGGCCCAGCAGGGCACACGCAGCAGCTGCTGCAGATTAGGGGACAGCAGAGCACGGACCCACCACCGGCTCACACTTGAACCCCATCCCTGTTTCCTGGGTCTCCTTCCCACCAACAGAAACACTTCTCCCCCTCTCCCACACACATGCTCACATCTCTTGCCAGCCCCCCAGGATGGAATTTCCTCTCATTATACTAGAGAGCCAAAGATGGAAAGGCAAATCTATACAGCCTGGGACATAACAAAACCCTCTCAACCCAGTCCAATCCTTGATGAAACTGATACTGTCTTCCCCAATTCATTTGTTTTTATTTTCATAGCATTTCCAGCTCACGGCCAGGGATTTATACCAAAATTCTGGGAACCCAGGAGGACAGTTTTCTCTAGATTCCTCATGGTTTGGACCAACCTCCAGCAGATGTGTCTGTGGGAGGCCTGGTCTCTTGTTGACATCCTGGTTCTAAAGAAGGCCACCCCAACTTCACTGAAGCCAAGGCCATTCTAACCCTCTCCAGAGGACCCTATAGCATATTTTCTTCCTTTCTTGCATTACATTATATGCACCTCAGGATATAGATGGTATCTGTCTACCAGGCGATCCCCCAGGAAAAGCCTATCTCAAGCAGGATAAATGAAAGTGAAGGTCACCAATAATTTAGTGGATCCTGCACTGACAGGAGCCTACAGATTCATGGGTATTTTGCTCTCATTTCCTATCGGGTGTCAGAATCGACCGCCTCTATGTTCCAGGACTGGGGTCTCTGAGAAACACATCACCAGTGTTCATGATCACAAGCAGTCTCCTGAACCCTTGATAGTGTAACTCTCTGTAGCTGTTGGTGCAGCCAGTATCACACAAACAGTAGTAATGTATTTAAGATAACACCGAAGACCACATAAATAAGATTATCTGTAGCTGGCTTTGTCCCTGTCTAGACAGCAGCCCTCCCTGCTGGTGTTACAGGGCAGGGAGAGGGACGCCCCAGAAATCCCAAACCTGCCTGTCTAAATAGGTTCTGCCATCCGCCACATCACGACAAAACATATAAGCCTTTAGTGGAAAGAAACTTTAAAACAATTAGAAAAGACAGAGAACATAGTTTTAAATCAAGCACCCAATGTTACCCATCACCCCATGGGTAAAAGTCCACCCAAATGGGATTGGCCCAAAGCAGGGCCCGAAAGCCTGCCACAAGTGTAAAACACCTTTTGGCAGGGACCCATAGAAAAGGGTCAGAAAGAGCCAGTCAATTCTGGGAGGAAAAAACAAAATCAAAATCCAGATCAACATTGCCATTGTCACCTCCCCACGGGTCTCTCACCACATCTGTTTCAATCAGTCCAGGCCAGTGCAGCTTCTTTACATGTGTTTCTGCTCTTGTGCCCCTTCTGGCTCTCCATTCCGCTTCCTTCCTTCTCTAGTCTCCTCTCTCTCTCCCCGGCTTCTTCTCTCTCCTGCTCAGCTCCACCCTCCCTTAGGTGGGGCAGGGGACCTGGAACACACCCTTTTCCTGGGGACCACCCTGTTACACTGGGACCCCTCACCCACACCCCTTTCTTCTTGCCAGCTGACCCTGCAGAAAGCCAGATAAGTTCATCTGAGATGAGTTTGTCTGAAATTTTGTACTATCCTTCCCTGCCTCTATCATAGTCACGATTCACAGACAAGCATGCAAATGGATCTGTTGGCTCTGCCGACACATTTGCTCCACAGGCACAACCGCAGGCCTCTGGCCCATAGCCTTCTGTCCAGTGGTGCAGCACCAGCCACTTACTTTGTTGAATAAATGAAAGTCAGATTCAACTCAAATTAATAGCATCTTGAGCTTTCCCTGGACACAATAAAGTTCGAGTTACTTGATATGCAATAATAAATCTTAGACACCTGGTGATGGTAGCATATCTTCACAGACTCGAGAAGGAAACCGGTCATTCAAAAAAGAAAGGTCTGTAACTTCAGACGCATGATGAAAAAGTACACAGAAATGATTTCTCATGCACATCAAAACTCACTTTCCAGGTTAAAATACTAAGAATAGGTGTGTCTTTGTTTTTAATAGAAAATAGGAAATTGTGGCTACTGTTGATCAAGCAAGACTCAAGCGATGCTATGTAGGCGCATGACGTACATTGGGTTTGGTCATCGGGCTGGGCATCTCCTAGAAGGGGCGGAGGGCAGTGTGTCCACAGTTTCCTCACCCACCCATCCTCACCCTGTTACACTGGGACCCCTCACCCACACCCCTTTCTTCATGCCAGCTGACCCTGCAGAAGTCCAATCCCTAACCAAAACCATTAGAGATCAGATGTCATCTTGTGGTTCTGCTATTACAAGCAAGCTAATCCAAAATATACTTTAGTGTCGTGTGCTTCCCAAGTTAGGTACAAGGCCTGACAGCAATATCTGATTATGTTTATATTTTTCAACAAAAAGTATATTATCCAGGGCATCCAATGTGCCATAGTAATTCAGGGGAGAGAGAGGGGGAGGGGAAGAGGGAGAAAATTTGGGATCTTCTAGGGATGCATTTCTTGTTTTTATTGTTTTGAGTCTTGTAGAACAGGATTTATGACTCAGAAATAACAAGATAATTTACGTAATTATAACTTAGCATACTAGTCTTAACTGAAAAGGAAACTTTCATCATTTCCAAATGTCTTCTAAACTAATGAGGTATTATGTCATCTTTAAACTCTTCCACATTATCAACATATCTTTCATTTAAAAATGAAATAAAGTGGGAAAATAGTACATCATTTACAGATATTTGTACACAAAATTGACTTGTCTTTAGCTAAGAAGTGTCTCATAAAGCAGAAATAAATTCCATTCCTCAGTAGACATTTTCCTTCTAAAAATAGTTTCTACTACCATCACTGCTGCTGTTGATTTTGTTGCTATATTTTGTGGTGGTGATTGGTGTTTATTTTTACAGCATAACTTTTATCAGTAGTCCCCACTATACTTCTAGAAACAAAGTTGTCATTTTTGGATAAACAATGATTTAATTGTGCTTTTCTTATTTTCTGATGAATACAGCTAAATTTAGACAGATTAATAGTGGACTTGTACAGCCACAAGAAGAGGTGGGGTTCATGTAACCATTTGTCAGAGGCAAGGCTCTCCTCTATGCTCCCCCACACTGTTATTCCCTAATGAACACCAGTCAGGTAGCAGTTTAAACATAAGAATTATCAGAATTTCAGGGGGGAGGTGCTGGCAGGATCTCCCGGTATCAATGACTAGCCAGTCTGGTCACACAATGGCAAGCTCAGTCACTCTGCATGCATCAAAGTGAAGGCAAAATGTCCTCGTCATCTCACCCATCAGAATAGTTGACCTATGATGCATTCTAAAGAAATAAGGAAAATTTTATCAGTATATTCTGCTCTATGAGTTTTTTTGGCATATTTACTGGGGAGAAAAGGAGAGTGAGTGATCAGTGCCAAACTTCAGGCAAGCAAGGTGCTGTGAAATAAGGAGATGAGGCACTTATGCAATTCAACATTGAAATATCCCAGAAGACTCCTCACTTTTTGTTGGAAAAGTGCAGGGAAGATCAACTACATGGCTGTAATTTTGGAGGGTGGTGATTAACAGTCAAGGCAGGACAGGAGTTAGGAACCAGGGGAAAGGAGGGAATTTTGCACCACACTGCAGCAAAGGAGGGGAGCAGCAAGAGGAATAGGAGTGAGGTGGATGTCCAGAGGTGACAACAAACCAATAGTTGAAGGCAGACTCAGTGATTTATTTACTCACTCCCTGCTCAGCAAGCCTAGGGCACAGAACAATGGTGGCACATTTCTTGCTCTGAAATCGTGGTCTAATGGGGGTTAGGTGAGGAAAGTGGCTGACAGCATGAAGTGAGGCCAGTTAGTGAGAATGCAGAAGCCGACAGGGCTCAGGAGCCAGAGAGATGCTCACATGACCCAGGTCAGCAGGAAACCGAGTCATAGCTCCCAGGACTTTGACACAGTGGCCCCTCCATGTTGGTGTGATTACGCAACTGTGAACGTATGTCTTAGTTTATGTCATCGTGTGTGTAGTCGCTCCACCTGTTGTCAGCTCTTCTGGGTCTGAGGTGATAATGTGACAGCCCCTTTCTACTTGAAGCTAAATCTACAACAGGAAGTTCATGTAAATCCATGTTTGTGGAAAAGGGAGCTACTTGCTGTAATAGAATACAGCCATATTTCTTATGAGGACTGAGGATAAGGAGGAGACTGGTGAAGACATTAAAGTTCTATCTGCCTGGGGGTTAGTTCATTGAATGGCCCGTGAATATGAAGTGACTCAGTCTAGGTCTGCAGACCTAGAGGGACAGACGCTCACTCAGGACTCTTTGCTTCAAGTACTTCCCAACAACACGGGGGAAATCTGATTCCCCAGATAACCTCTTATTTCTGGGAAGAAACACTTGACTGCTTAACTCCCAAGGATATTTGGGGGGAATAAAATCTAATCACTAAACTTTCTCCATATGAGACAAAGAAGAAAGTACCTTATGCTTTGAAGAGGAAGAAATAAGAGGGATATGTGGCCCTAGGACAAAGACAGCCAGGTCCAATAGGTGAGTTCTTCCTCTGCGATCTCTAGGCCCAGCTTGCAGAGTGAGACGTAGGTATGCATGTAGAGCCCATGGGTGCAGCTGGTGAGAGGGAAGAGGGAAGACAGTATAGGAGGGTCTAACCCATGTTGTAGTTGGGGAGTAGGAAGGTAGTGTGAAGGATCTCATACAGGAGTGCAGCTGGTGGGAGGAAAGATGGGAAGGCGGTATTGGATCTATCCTACCGCATCCCAACTCCAGAACATTCTCCAGAGTTGTGGGAAGTTATAGAGTTGTAGTGTGAAGTTATGGAGTAATGGGAATGGGCCACATTTACTCTGGGGGGCTGTATTCAAGACCCTAATGACGGGCCTCCCTAGTGGCACAACGGTTAAGCACTGAGCTGTGGAGCTGTTAGCAGTGGCGATGCAAGTTCAATGCCCAGCCGGGGAAATTCCCAGATGGCACAGCAGACCTCTCCTGCCTAGCCCGCTGCTCCCCTCAGCAGTGTATTTCGGTCCATCTGCCTGTTCTGCTCCCCACTCTGTCTCTGGTGAACCCTCTCGCCACCCCACACCTCTGGCCTGTATCCCGCTTGTATGCATAAATAAATAAATCTTTAAAAAAAAAAAAGACCCTAATAACATCTGGTAGGCATGCATTGCGTGTGTTATCATGCAGGTTCTCAACAGGCCAATTGATTCATTTGTAGAATCTCTGAGGTCAAAGTGGGAAAGATAGAACCTCTGAGAGAACACATCTCTTCATTTGAATCTTCACAGGCCACAAATTCTAATCTTCCACAGTGGACAAGCTTATTCCAGAATCTCCCAAGCAACTTAAAAAACACTAATTACCAGACCCCAAAATCAGATACTATGATTCAGTAGTTCTCGAGTGAGGCTGAGAAATTGTCTAGGGACTGGTTGCCTAGTTGAGATTCACTGGCCTCAAATACATTGTATTTATTCAATGTCTCTCATATATAAATAGCCCTTTCGTTCCGAGATCCTGATAATTTGGAACATGAAAACCACTAGAGGGCACTAAAGAGGTTATGTCCTTCAGGTCAGACTGGTTCCCATGAGAATCTGGTGCCACCATATGTAAGCTGTGGGGTTCCAGAGGGGTCCCTGGAGCATCCAATGCTCCCACACCACCTCTCCTTATTCTGCTACTCAGTGAACTCTAACCTATGTGACCAGGATGCCCACCTCACTCCTTCACTGACTTGCCTTCAGATGGGGCTCGGAATTAGCGCTATCTCTTGCTTCTTGGAAGAGAATGACAAATGTGCTTCCCACTAGCCCCACAAGTTACCTCCACCCTGTTTTCCAGACTTACCTGTTCTGTCTCTTTCCATATCTTCAATTACAGTTGAAAGAAGAGCATTCTTGACACAAGTCTATTACTTTTCTTTTCAATGTCCCTTTTCATGCTCAAGTTTGTTGTTTGTTTGTTTGTTTGTTTGTTTGTTTTAAATTTAACTAAAAATCTTTTCCAGGATTTCAGTCATGCATTTCATACCATCAGGTCCAATATCATCACATCTAAGGCTCCTTCTGGGATGCCAGAAATTGATGAGTGATTATTAATTTTTAGGCCACCCCATTTATCACTTGGCCCAGTCCCCACTTCGTGGAAGCATTTTCTCTATTTTGAATATTTTGAGGAAACTCCAAATTTTTCTCTATAAGGTTGCACCCTCTTACTCCCCCACCAACAGTAAGCAAGATTTCTAAGTTCCTCACTTATTCAACAGTATCATTTAACCTTTTGATAATGATCACCTTACCAAGCGTGAGGTGACATCTCATTGTGGCTTTGATTTTTATGCCCTTGATGATTCATGATAAGCATCTTTTCATGCACCTCTTGGTCATTTGTATGTCTTCCTTAGAGAAAGGTCTGTTCAAGGTCTTTGATCACTTTTTAATCTGTTTGTTTGTTTTTTTGGATATTATGTTGTAGAGTTCCTTATCTATTTTGGAGCTTAACTCCATATTGAAAACATAACTTGCAAATATTTTCTCCTATCCTGTAGTTGCCTTTTCTCTCTTGATTTTTCATTTGCTGTGCAGAACCTTTCAGTTTGATATATCAGTAGTTTCATTTAACTATTTTTATTTTTGCTACTTGTGCTTTCGGGCTTGTGCTTTCATATCTAGAAAATCACCACCAATACCAATGTTATAATGCTCCTGTTTGATTGGGTTATTGTCTTTTTATGAATAATTTTTTAAAGTACATTTGAGGTACTAATTCTTAATAAATGTATCTTTTAAATACTTTCTTTATGGATTTCCTTAAAATTGTACTTCAAATAGTTGTTCTATTTTTTTCCTGCAAAGATTGACCTTTTAATCTGGTTGAATTTATCAATTTTTTTTCTATAAGATATTTGTATTTGTGTTGTTAAGAAATTCTACCTTAACCTGAAAGCATAACTTTGTTATATTTCCTTGTAAGATTTTAGCTTTACTTTCTCACATTTGCATCACCAGCATCGTTTTTGGATTAGTACTTCCACTGATATTAAATGTTGATATGTGTGGTCTGAACTACTTATTGTTATGGTTATTCCCATGTTTGGAACTTCAGGGCATTTGAATGATTTTACTTTGTTGATGGTTCAATTGGAACTTCTGCCAGCCAAGAGACCCTTACACTTCTTCATATGGGAGTAGGAGTAGGACAGCTGGGAACAGAAATAGTTGAATGAATCACTGTTGTTCATTTATTAAAAATGTGTAATCTTCTGGAGAGTGAGCACTTGGTCAAGCACAACTTTGACCTTCTTGGAAAAGCCCCTGTGGGCTCATGTTCCAGAGACTCACCTTACCAAGCATCTCTGAACCTGTAGCCTACTGCATGGTGAGCTGCTCAGTTCTCACTGCTTCCTCTTTTCTTCTCTTAACCCCCAAATGCTGACTCCCTGCTTGAACCTATTTCATGTTCACCCCTCACTTCATTTAGGGGTTCTTTCTGCCCAGCATTTTTCCTCTGATTCTATTTCCATACGTCCAGCTCTGGCAGGATACAGCCTAATTTCCAATTTCTAATTACCAGTGTCATTCAGTTTCCAATTTCATGAACTCCAACTGATATAATAATTGGAATAAATAAGCAAAAGACCAAATTTGACTTATTGTGGCCACACACACACCTCTGCTCTTTGACAATCTTATTTTCATTAAGCAGTGTTGTCCCTCATTCTCTTTTACCATTTCTAAGGCAGCAGCCTGCTAACTGCTGTGCTCCTACCATCTGGGTTCCTTCAACTATTGGTCTGCTTGGTCTTTCTCCGGTCTCCACTCAGCCAGATGAATGGCTTGCACGGAAATGTCCCATGTCCACCACATACCATTCTCGATTTCCTAGTATTCAAACCATTTCTCTCAGGTTCTAGGAATTGGAAAAGTCATAGAAAGAAGCAGCTCCTTCAGTGTGAACAGCAGTCCTTACACTTCCATGCAGCTGGGTTGTGAGGAGCCAGCATATCCCTGAGACATCTCGGCTTTTGGAATAACACAGAATAACTGTGTGTGAATGGAAATCAAGAGTCAAAGACCTCCTCTGAGACTCAGGCTGCCCCTTACCATCTTGGGTTCCATCAAATGGCCACCCCAAGCCTCTGATCCCACATAACAATGTCAGGATGAAATTAATATTCCCAGGATTTCTGTGAAGAAGAGTTATGTGACTGTGGTAAAACACAAATGTCATTATGGTGGTTCATGAATCCTTAAAATGTATTGTATGTGGGTGATGTGAAATCTATTGTTTCAAGGAAGCAGCACCTGGGTACTTGGTCTACTGGAAAAAGCAGATATACATATTGCAATACTGAAAGTGTGTCAAGGGTTCAATGTGAAGTTGATAGTCTTCTAGATAATATCTAGTGGAGTGGGGGCAATAATAGATGTAGATGATGGATGAGGGTTTTCTGGAATCAAGAAACATAAAAATATCCTGAAATGGAAAAGTTGAAGGTCTGCTTCAAGAAATGGCAAACTCTGGGGTTGCCTCTAAAACATGTAGTGGATGCGGTGAGAGAGAGGAGCAGACAGAGAAAGGATGCCAGACCTGGAAGGCGGAGGAGCTAGCCTGGATTTTTTCCAGCAGCAATGAGGAGCTCCTAAAGGCTTCTCAGGAAGAGCACAGCACGGCCTGGCAGGAAAAGGGCCAGCACAGCAGCGTGAGGATGACAGCCCAAAGGCCGGGCACTGACTTCCAGAGTGACTTTTGTAGAAAGTTTTACTTGAATTCAAAGCCAATCCTGCCTCCCTATTGTTCTAACTGAAAGTTTTGCAGCCCCAATTTCCATGTGTTTATCAAAATCATGCCACTTCAAATTTAAGTAGCAAGTTCACCAATTGGCAGGAAATACGGTAATTTTCTTCGGTGTTCCAAACGATAAACAGCATATTCCATCTACAGAATATGATTTACTGAAAGTCTGCTGAGAACTTTAAGGCTAAAGAAATGATATTACCAAAATAAAACTTCCTGGAAGAGAAGTACCTGATCATCTGTGAGAGAGTGAGGTTCACAGGACTCCCTTCTCCCAATGTACAGCACTTCCTGACCCCAGAAGGATGGTGCATGGTGCTACTTAAAAAAAAAAAAAAAAAAGAAGTGCCCCCCCCCCCTGGTGGGCACAGGGGCTAAAGTCTCAGTTCAATCAAGCGATTGTCAGCCCTGCAGCATGAGTTCAATCCCTGGCCAGGGAGCTGACCCACATGGCACAGCAAACCTCTCCTGTCTCACCCACTGCTCCCCTCAGCATTCAGTATTTGCCTGTTCTGCTTCCCACTCTGTCTCTGGTGAATCGTCTCACCCCCTGCATCTCTGGCCTATACCCCAGTTCTTGTATGCATAAATAAATAAAAATAAGTCTTGAAAAATATAAATGTGATAAGTTGTCTAAGACATCCAAAGGAAAATTGCCCAAACAGAAGGCCCAGGCATCTGCAGAGGTGGGTCCCACCCATCACATCATTCCCCAAACATGCTAAAGTCCCATCAGCCATATCTTGAGTATGGATGGTCCAACAGGACTGTCCTGATTATAACCAAATATTAATCTGATATTAAGCATATCCAAGGCTGTCTCATAATGATGAAAAATGATGGCATAGAAGAAATTGCAACTGACACTCTTATGAGTCTAAAGAACTACAACTTGCTAAAAACATTTTCCCCAGCAGAGCAGAAAGTTCCTAATCATGTTCTCAACATGGGTGAACACCACATTACATTCACCCAGTTGAAACAAGTATTAGGAAAGAGAATAATAATCAGTAAGCAAGAAATGCACTAGAGTAAGACGGGAATGCTAAATTAGAAATATTCACAAGTAGGGCCTCCCCGGTGGCGCAGCAGTTGAGCGCTGCACTGTGGAGCTGTCGGCAGCAGCAACGCGAGTTCAACGCCCAGCCGGGGAGAATCCCACATGGTGCGGCAGACCTCTCCTGCCTCGCCCACTGCTCCCCTCAGCAGTGTATTTCTGATCTGCCTGTTCTGCTCCCCACTCTGTCTCTGGTGAACCCTCTCGCCGCTCCACGCCTCTGGCCTGTACCCCAGCTTGTGTAAAAAAAAAAAGAAAGAAATATTCACAAGTAGTGTAAGGAACAAATAAATCTTGAGAGACAAGTTAAATAATGTAAGAAAATGTAAATTAATATTAAACTAGCCTATTGTGACAAATTATTACAAGAACTGGGGTATAGGCCAGAGGTGGGAGAGGCATGTTGCAATGGCTGGAAATAGCTTGATAACACTGAGACTTTAACCCCTGCACCACCAGGGAGGCCCCTATTTCCATTAAATTTCTTGATATAATAAATCTTTTTTTTTAAAAAAAAAGAAATAAAATGGAAATTATGATTGGGAGAAATTAAGAGAAATAGTCTGTCTAAAATATTCATCTTATATATTGGGTAGAGAAATAATTTAATGTAAACTGACTTATTATTAACAATGGCATTAGGGGGAAGTTGTGTTCAATATTAGAATTGCCTTGATTCAATTCTATTAGAATACCTAGTTTCCAGAATATTAGAGAAAATATATTAGAAAGGCCTTATTGGGACTATACTTGGATTAGTATCTAGTACCCTATCTCTTTATAAGTGGTTGATTCCAATTAAACTAATATACTTTACAGAGCAACTTGTTTTTATTTTTGCTTTTGGAATTTCTTTCTGTTGCATTAAGCATGTTATTTTTTTAATGAATTTATTTTTTATTGCTAATGACATATCATAATTTTACATTCTTGCTTGTTTTTTCACAATATAGGATTTCTCCAATCAGGTATGGTCACCATAGTTTTCCCACCACTAAAGAACCCATAAGTCCTCCACCATAGTCCATTGAGAATAAAGCAATTTGAAACAGAAGCACAAATTTGCCCTTTAAAGTTACAAGACAGTACTGAATAATGATACTTTCACCCATATAATCCAGAAGTTTCCATTTCTGTTTATTTTTTATCTAATTTCAAAGTGAAGATAGAAAATGAGAAGGTAATTTTTAGAAATCTCACAAAGTTCTGCGAATAATTCTGACTTCTATTAAAGAACCATGTAAGATATAATTTAACACAGTTGTATTACACATATAAGTTATAATATCCAGTTTAGATTTGTCATAGTCCATTGATGTCTCAACCTTAGAGTGATGCATTAACTATACAGAAAAAGAGACAGGAAAAATAACAGTGCAAAAGGCTCACAAATTCAATGTTTTGAAAGCAGGTGGATCTATACTCACTATTAACCCTATTTTCATTTTCACGTATGTGTGCATTGATGGGTCAGAGATAATAAACAGCTATCCCAGTAGTAATTTTGTCTGAGAAGTGACAGGACATACTTTTATACTTTTTTAAATAACTTGTCATGGTTTTCTAACGTATAAATAATGAGCATGTATTGCCTTGACCAAAGAATCACATTTTTAAAAAATATTATTTTAAAGTGGATTATGTGACTATTTCCCCTTAGGTTGTCATGGTTGCTCATACCACCTCTCCACAGAGCTCCCCAGAATACCTGTTTAGAAGGGGTATTCAGCATTAGTAATCAGCATGTGTTTAAGAAAGCAGAAAGCACCTACAATGTGGTGGGAAGAAATCTCAGAGAAAGGTCATCTGAACCACACATCTAGGCTTGCATTTATCCCAAGAAGTAGAGACAGAAAAACTTTCCCAGGGATGTTGAGAGACTCCAAGGAGATGAGGTGTGATGTGTGTGTGAGAAGATTTAGTATCTGTTTCACATAACAAAGTCTTTTCCTATGGAAAACATCACAGGCAAATAAGGTAACAATGCTTCCATTTATATGCATACAATTGTTGCTCTAAACCTTGAATCAAATGTAAGGTATAGTTTTCTTCTAAATATTTCCTTAAACATACTTGGTAAATGGCAATATGAGTAAAACATAAAAATTTAATAAGTAAGGCTGCAACTCAGAGTTTGAAACAGATTTTAGTATCTCGGTCCTCTGATTCAAGAATTTAGAAAACATGTGCCTTTAAAATAATTACCTAGTTTGCATTTCTCCACATAGTATCCTTGTAATTGGCCAGATAGATTACGAATCTAATAATCTGGTTGTAAACTGTGTCTTTAGGTGTGTTTTTAAAGTGCCCCAAGCAATTTAATCAAACCTGACAAGGCAGTTGTGAGAACCTCTGATATGTAGCTGATTAGTCAGAAGCACAGGGCCTAGCCCATGTTCCCAACACCCCCAAAAAAACGTCCCTGGAGAGCATATCCTACCAAAAGTTGCATGTGACAATTCCATTTTTCTTGATGCAGAAAGGCAGGGTTTCCAAATTTAAAATGTCTGTGAGCTTTAGTGGACTGAAAAAATAAACCACCATTGGATCTCAAAGATAACCAACCTAGTTTCAGAGGAAAATAACCCAAAGAACACTGTTTTTACTGAAACCACAGGGAGTTATCATCTTGTCTCCAAGTGCCAGGCTCAGCTGGGACTAGTCCAGGCTCAGCTGCCTTCCAGACTTCACTTCTGTGTCTTGTTTCACATGGGCAGCATAATGCTGCTCAGCCACGGACCCATTCAGCAGCTGTCACTTATTTCACCGGCACTTGATGGAGCAGGTGCGACTGCAAGGTCAGTTAACCGTACTCAGACTTCTGTGAAAAAAAAAAAAATACACCACACTGCATTTGGGAGGCACAGGGGCAAGAAAGGGTTGCTAATTTAACCAGTAATATGACAATTTGTAAATATCATTCAAACCAAAAACAAATTATTAGTTTGCTCTCATCCTGAAATAATAACAATGCATTATTTTCTATAAATTTTTGAAATTGCAAATTCTTGAAACAGAGTCTTAGCATTATCTAATATTATCAAATGAGACACTGGAATGTCAAATTTTACAAACACAATGCCTGATTTTCAATTACTTATTAAATTTTCTGCTGAAAGGTAGTAGAGTACAAATATAATTTCTACTGAAAAACATGAGAAAAAGCTAGCTATTTAAAAATACCTACAATGGTCACATTTTCTTGCAGATTCAGTAAATTAATTACAAAATTTAAAATCAGAGGGCCTCCCTGGTGGCACAACGGGTTGAGCCCACGGCTGCTTTGCGTGTTCGATGCGCAGCCCTGGAGCTTCCCACATGGTGAAGCGGACCACTCCTGCCTAGCCTGCTGCTCCTTTCAGCAGTGTATTTTGGTCGATCTGCCTGTTCTGCTCCCCACTCTGTCTCTGGTGAACCCTGTCCCTGCCCCACACCTCCGTCTGGCCTATACCCCAGCTTGTATGCAAAAAGAATTAAATCTTTCAGCGGGGGAGGGGGGGTGTGGGGGGGGAGGGAGGGAAGGAAAAGGGCACAGGGTGGAATAGAGAAGAGCTCAGGGGACCATGGAGATAGATCGCGGGTGAGTTGGTGGTGGGCTACCCAAGGGTAATACAAAATATAAAAGACATAAATAACAATAAAAATATATATTAAAAACAGAAAAAAGAAAAAAAAAAGAATTAAATCTTTAAAAAAAATTAAAACCAGATATTGCTGTCTTTTCACAAAAGTTTTTAAGTATAGAATGACCCTGAGAATTGACACATATCTATTATTCTGGAAATGAAGGTATATGTGTTTTCACATAACTAATTAGCATTTTTAAAAAGATACTGAACTTTAAAAAGATGACACAGAGGGGGCCTCCCTGGTAGTGCAAGGGGTTAAGTCTCTGCACCATGAAGCTATTGGCAGCTACTATAGCATGAGTTCAATGTCCGCCAAGGATCTGACTCACACGGCCCAGCAAACCTCTCCTGTCTCACCCACTGCTCCCCTCAGCAGTGTATTTCAGTCAATCCACCTGTTCTGCTCCCCACTCTGTCTCTGGTGAATCCTCTTAGCCCCTCGTCCCCCCACACACACACACGCACTTCTGGCCTATACCCCAGCTCTTGTAAGCATAAATAAATATTTGGGGAAAAAAGTTACATGGAATGTTTGCCATTTGAAAGCAACCTTCCTCTAGCTCCCTCTGTATTGTGCACTCAGGGTGAGTCTTCCACTTACTTCTTTCTACCCAGGGCTTTGGCCAACACAGGCCTCATCCTGCATTGTGCTTCCCCTTCCTTCAAAACATTCTCTTGAAAACAAATCTTTAACCCCTAATTTTGCACCAAAATTCAAAAATCCATCTTCTCTACTCACAAAGCTATGGAGTATCTAACAGACAGGACCTTAGGAAGGGCAGCTAGCATGTATGTGGTACTGACCTCCCCAGGGATTCACAGTGAGACCCTGCCTTTGTGAGGGAGCATATCCCTCTGGTCATGGCGGGGTGTGGATGAGGTCTGAGTCAGGTTCTCAATATAAACCACCACTGTGTTCTTGTGCATCAGGACGTGACTGCTCACATTTCTGCTTGAGGGTGAGAACATGCAGAGCAGGCAGCACGCCCAAGTACAGGCATTATTTCCTTCTCTCAGTCCTTGTTGACTTTATGGAATAGATAATGAAAGTGTCATGCCACATCACAAATAGCATACACTTGTGTGTCCTCCGCATGTGTATTCTATATACTTCAACTGTTCTTTCTATATAAGTTGGATGACCATGGGGATTTGTTGAATAGATCAGGTAGACTTTTCACTCAGACATGAAGCCAAACATTATTCTGGGTATATCTGTGAGGGTGTTTTGTTTTGTTTTTAAAGATATTATTTATTTATTTATTTTTGCATAGAAGAACTAAGGTGCAGGCCAGAAATGCTGAAGGGCAAGATGATTCATCAGAGACAGAGTGGGGAACAGAACAGGCAGATTGACTGAAGTACGCTGCTGAGGGGAGCAGCAGATGAGACAGGAGAGGTCTGCTGCGCCATGTGGATTAGCTCCCTGGCCGGGGTTTGAACTCAGGCCACAGTGGTGGTAGCACTGAGACTTAACCGATAGGCCACCAGGTAGGCCCCTGAGGGTGTTTCTTAATGAGATTAACGTTTAAATTGGAGTAAAACAGATTGGTCTCCCCCATGTGGTGGGTCTCATCCAATCAGTTGAAGGTATAACTCAAACAAAAAGGCTGAATGAAAGGGAACTCTCTTGCCTGACTGCTTCACTAAGACATTGGTTTTATCTAACCTTTAGACTTAGACTGAAACAGCTCTTTAGGGATCTTGTGCCAGCTAACATTTGCACTGGAGCTTATATCATTGACTCTCCTGATTCTCCAACTTGCTGATTGCATCTTGCTTGGGGCTTCTTTCTCACTCTCAGTAATCATGTGAACCAATTCTTTATAATAAATGCACACATGCCCACACACACATATATATCCTGTTTATATATATAAACATACATATGTAGAGATACAGCTATCAATACAGATATATAGAGAGAGACAGAGAGAATAGTTACTCTAAACACTTCTGCTCAGATAGCAAATGCAATTTTCATCTATCCACTGACAAAAGTCAGGTTTAGGACCAATGTCAATCATCCATCATCAACAGGGTAAGGAAATATCCTCCCATGGGGACCTTCTAGCAATATACCATGGGCAGAGATATGCAGGCTTCCCACAGAAGAGGAGAATCACTCAGACCCATAACTTAATCTGCTAAAAGACTTCACAGTGAGTGAAGTCCTGTCACCTAGTCTTCCCGTGGATGATGGATGGTCACACTGGTCCTAAGTCTGACTTTGCCAGTGGAAGGGGCACTTAATGAAGGTTGCATTTGCTATCTGAGCAGAATAATTTAGAGTTACTGAGTGCTTTAGCCCTAGTCTCTCCTCCCACTAGTAGGGCTGCCTCTTCTGCCTAGACCCTGGAGGGAAACTTGGTGTAGAAAAGTGACAACATGTAAACCTGGTTCACATGATTACAAAGACTATCAGAAGCTTAATGATGTTTTGAAAGCTGCACAAATAAAAGGGCTTATTGAGAAGTCAAAAAATGCAAATCTTAGTATCATGGTAGACTGAGGTGCCCTCCCCTCAAGTCTTTTGGATTTTACACCCTTGCTTGGATTCCCCCTTATTGTCTCTAGCTTCAGTCTGCAACATGTTTGGTTGACACAGATGGTATCGGCAGAGGTTTAAGTACATGGTCAAGAGCTTTGACCCTTATTGGTTTTAAAAATTAACCTCCATAAAAAGAAGCCCAGTCCAGTCTGTGGAGATCTGCAGCCCTACAGGAAGCCAGCGTCACCACCATATATATGACAAAGGTTTTCGTAAACTATGTTGCCCTAATCAAGATTCTAGGTGATGCCCAGAAGAACTTTCTGTGATTATGAAATGCTCCATAATTGTGCTATTTTACATGAGCCTGTATAGCTAGTGAGCACTTGAAATATGCTAGTGTGGCTGAGGAACTTAAACTTTATTATTTTACCTAATTCAAATCTAAATTCAAATAGCCACTTTCCATTTACTGGACATTTATTGGGCTGCATAGTTCTACTGACAGTAGCTCTCCAAGTGACCTCAGGAAAGAAGTGCCTTGCCTATCACAGTTTACATTCCTGATCCACAGAACAAAATAATCTGTTTTGAGTCCCTAGGCTATGGAGTCACTTGTGATATACCAGTTGATAAATGATCCACTGTGTCCAAGCACATAAATAAGAAATTTTAAATCATTTCTTGCATTAAATTAGAGTCAAACTTAGGTCTAGAAATTATGTGATGTCAGTGTTCAAAGCTCCACTTATTCCATTTTTAGTTTCCACTTTGAAACAGTACAAATGCCTACTCAAGATTTATTCTTCATCCTCCTAAAACTGCATATGTTTTCCTATAACTACACAACACCCATTCCCTGGCCAAACAAGATGCATTTAGATCCAGACACTTGCAGTGCAATCTGGACTGGAAACTTCTAGTTTTTTATTCTAGTCAAAAATGATTATTTACAAATAAGGATGCTTTTAGATAGTGTATTTACACCCCCAAACCATCTCTTGTCACTTAGTATTTCAATTTTAGCATTTTGGAGTTAAGCACTCAAGTGAAAAGGAAGTAAGTACAGCAGTGAAAAAAGGTCATAAATGAGATAGAGAACTAAAGTAGGAAATCCCCAGAGAAGAACATACAGAAACTCTCAGGTAGGACTGAGACCATAGCCATAGTCTCCACTGGGGTAACTGAGTAGGCTTGTCTGCCATCTGGGCTCCCATTGCTGACTCCCAGCTGAAACTGGAAACTTCTGACCTTGAGCCTGTTCTTCTGTTGGACCCTCTCCAGGAGCTGCATGACATGTAAGAATGAAGTTGACTGACTTTCACAGGCACCATCAAGTTGGGCTAATTAACATTCAGTGGAAATGCCTGCCCTCCATGCACCCATCTACCTAAATGTCAGCACTGAGAGCCTTAGCAATGAAGAGGTAACTGTAACCTCGGTGGGACGCCCACCTGAGCTACAGATTTTTGTTCATGAAATGAACTAATATTTTACAACAGTAGAGCCTTTAATGTCAACAGTTGTCCTAATGTGACCTAATTCATTTTTTCATTGTCTTAAAAAAGCTGATCTGCAGGAAGAAGAGAAAACTTGTAGACAAACCATAGATTTGAGGCATACAGCAGAGGAGGGAAGAGCTTAAGGGACTAGGGTGACCACAGATGTGATAGTGGTGGAAGAATTAAGGGGACTACACATAAGGGGAAAAATCAAATATTGTACAAAAATGAAATTAATAAAAAAGAATATAATAGAAAAATTTTAAGTAAAAAATAGAAAAACTTACTTCCAATTTCCCCTGTTTGGATGTTATGAAGATATTTAACTTATGAAAGAATATATTTTATAATTTTCCATAATAAATACTTGAGGAAAAAAAAGTTGATCTGTGGTTGTAATCAGTTATTCTCAATAAATTTTAGTAAGATCTTATTCATCATTTTATACTATTGTCTCTCTTTCAAACACTGCCAATAACATTGAATGTTTACACAAAGGACATGAGGAGACAATAAGGTCTTGGAGTCTCCCTACACCTTCATAGTGCCAGAGACTCTGAGGTCCAGAGAAATGGCATTAGCTCCCTGAGGACACACAGGTGTCCATCTATTTTATGGTATCATAGTTTTTCCTCCCTATCCACCAATATACTCTCTTTTCTGTTTTAATCTGTAAAAACAAAAATTGTCTCATTCTACATCACATTTACTTTGATAATCGACAGGCACATATATCAGTGATAGTGGTAATAACATGAATATCTTTTGACTCTTGGAGATGGCTTGTTGGGACAACTTCGGGTAGAAGGATTAGAGAAAGAGGAAGTCAGCATACTGACGTCTCATACTTCAGACCTGACAGGATCGTGTTCCAAGTAGAGTTAATAAGACGGGCAAAAAAGAACTCCAAAAAAGTTAGTCTGACATGACTTCTCTTACTAGGGGACCCTTCAGTAGATTGGATTATTATTCTGAATGATCTTCATCTTCCTGTAAGAAGCCTGCACAATCCTGTCTGTGGCATGTGGCTTCCAGGTCCCTATTGGAGGAGACTTTCCAGTCAGACATTTCTGTGGTTAAAGCAATCCGGTCCTCTTTTCAGAACTACGCATGCCTTTCTCAAAAATCAGAAGAATTTTGCATTATAGCAGTTCTCTACATCTTTAAGGCCAAAAACACAAAACAAAATAAGCAAAATCCTGTTCCATTTGTTATATTGATAATATGCTCTCATAGAAAAATTGCTCCATTCTCAAAAGGTCAGGTGATACAAATTTACTTGCAGAGTTAGGAGAAAATAGCATCCCGCCAGAACACTGGAAGAATGGGGGCAGCAAGCCATGGCAGTGTGGAGGGCACACCGGTGGCCTGAGCGAACCACTCACAGCCCTGAGGAAACAGGATGGCTCCAGCTCGCAGATATGAAACTGTGTTCCTAGTCGAGGAGATATTCCCTTTCTCTATATAACCCTCAGCATTGAGGCTGAAGTTCATAAACCAAAAACATTCCCATTTTACAAACTCAGCAAAATGTAACTTACTGCAAAGGGCACATAGTACTTTCAAAGTTATAGGCTAGATTTGGACATTAAGCAAACCAATTTCGGAGTGTTAGAAGTTCTACCAGCAAGCACAGGGCAGGTTCACTATCATTTCAGGCAGACAGATGAAAAGAGTCCTGAGCCCTCAGTGGATTTTTCAGGCTTTAATGCTCTCTCAAGGAACAAGTACACAGGCACACCAGGCAAGGAGGCCTCATACAAGGAGGCAGGCATAGGCCAGGCAGAGATTTCTGGGAGGCAGGCAGGCAACCGAGCCTTCCAGCCCCCCATGAATCTCTCTGCTCTTTCTTTGGGCTCTCTCTGGCATTCTCTCTTACTTCGTCTCACACTTCTTCTGCAGTCACACAGCTTATCTTCCTGCTGCCACTGCCACCACTGCTGCTGTTTTTATTCCCACCTCTAGGCTCAGTGTGCGCTCACACATGCACACACACCCATGGTACTGGTGTCCACATACAGGCACGTATGCCCTGTGCCCATCTCCCAAGTGCCTTCTGTATTATATGATCAAGGCTGCAGATGATAGCCACAGAGGCTAGTGGCATAAGAAGTGTGATTAATCCACAAACGTATAACCTCAATCATCTTAAGAACTTGCACCTGAAAAATACTCGGGTAAAACATCATATCTCAAGACAAGAAAAAGTACTAGGAAACCTGAAATCACAGCAGTGTTAAGTTCATGCTCTGTGTCCTGCAGCAGGGACCTTGAAAGTGTACAGATCACAACCCTGTCCTTGGCGACTGCTTCTAATGCGACCTATGGTTACTGGACTGAATGTCCCAGTGGAAGCAGAGAAAGGACCCACCTTGAAGTTGACATCCTCAAGTGGCCTCTGCCAATACCTGACCCCAGAAGAATGAAAGCCCCAATCCTTGCATCAGAGGCTAACTGGGCTTGCTCTTCCCTCTCAGCTCCTTACGTGCCTCTCAAGCCTGGGTCTTTGTCTGAATCTTAATTTTTTTTAAGATTTATTTATTTATACATACAAGCTGGGGTACAGACCAGAGGTGCGGGGCGGCGAGAGGGTTCACCAGAGATAGAGCGGGGAGCAGAGCAGGCAGATCAGAAATACACTGCTGAGGGGAGCAGCAGGTGAGGCAGGAGCGGTCTGCCGCACCATGTGGGATTCTCCCTGGCCGGGCGTCGAACTCGCGTCACTGCTGCCGACAGCTCCACAGTGCAGCGCTTAACCGCTGCGCCCCCGGGGAGGCCCTGAATCTTAATTATTACCTTCATTTTTCACCCCATTCCTCTCAAGTCTTTGAACACATCCCTTAATAAAGCTCTCACACATCAAGCTTTCACTTGGTGTGTCTGTTTTGGGGGAACTTAACCCAAGAAAATCCCGCAAAGGCAGGACCAGTTCCAATGTGGGGAAGCTAAAATAAAGTGTTTTTTACTCAAAATGATGAAGAACTAACTTTCTCGTGGACACATTGCTGTGCCAGCAATGCACAGCGCAGGTTCTCTATGGATCCAGGCAGATTGGTAAAGGAGCACCCTGGAGCCCTCAGTGGCTTTTTCAGGCTTTAATGATTTTTCTATGCCAATTGCAGTGAGGCAAAAAGGTACAGGGCCAACTCGGGGGCCAAAGGGGCCCTCTCTCTGTGGTTTCTTCCTCTGTAGCCATTCTGCCACTGTCTGCTCCTCTCCCCTGCACTCTGCCACGTGGTCCTCTGCCACTCTTATAGCCTGTCTCTTGGCTCAGGTGTACCCACTTACGCATGTCCACACCATAATCCAGGTGTCCATCATCAGTCATGCGTACCCCAAGCCCACGCTCCCAAGCGCCTCCTTCATTCAAGGCCGTAGGTGATGGCCAGAGGCCAACAGCACAAAAGTTTGAACAATCTTCATTTACCTTCCACACATCCATGAAAGTATAAGTGTTGGGTGTATCACTGAAGGCATTCGAGACACCAGTGAAGAGTTATGTTAACCAGAAACACAGGCTTTATGCATAAAACTCCAGAGGTGTTTGGCATCCCCAAGAATCATGCAGAGCACTTAGCCAGTAGTGACAAAGGAGCCAAAATCTGCATAAGCATGATTGCATTGTTTGATTGGTTGCCTTGGAGGGACTCTTGCTCTTGGAAAGGATTAGATGAGATGCCCTAATAGTCTTTCCATCTCCAGAAGACAAAACTGTCATGTTCTCTAGCCATGTGAAACCTCATGCCTCACTATGACTCACAAATTCACTTTCAGAGGATTCTGATTATGTCTATAGAAACCACCAGCAGGTGTTCTTGATTACAGGGAGGCACCTTGATCCACCCAGCAGCACCGAGTTGTGAGGTGTGACAGCATTTCTAATGTTCTCAGATAGCATATCTTTTCTGGCATTTGCCCCTGATAAGGTGCAGGAGCAGTGAGATTTCAAGCATCTGCCAAGACTGAACCAGATTGGGCTCACCAACTGAGCCTGTGAGTAATGGAGATGTCTCAGAGTAGTGAGTAATAGCTGTGTCATAACAAACTGAGGCCAGGATGGACACACAAGTCCTGACAACGGAGTTATGCAAATGGGAAAATCCCTCTGATCACTGATTAATTCTTCTCTTTGCACTTCATGGAATGCAGAAAGATAAAACATTACATGATCGATTGAATTGCAGTACTTTACAAAATGGAAGAGAGGAGAATACAGGGGACCATGGAGATGGATCACGGGTGAATTGGTGGTGGGCTGCCCAAGGGGAATACAAAATGTAAAAGACATAAATAACAATAAAAAAAATGGAAAAAAAAAAGAGATTTTCCAGACCAAACTGGCCAAAATTAAACACTGACCTATGTAGCACCACCCATATGTAAGCTAATCATCCAGCAAAAGCTGCTCAGATATTTTTCAAAACCAAACTCAACCATAGAGGACACAAAACTTCAATGCCAAATTTACTAAAATAATTAAAAAGGAAATAACTCCATTTATAATACAGATATTATCAAATACCCCAATGTCCCACCTTTCTTAAAACAGCCAAAAATGCAAAAAAAAAAAATCACAATGCAGAAAAAAATCCCCATTACTTATGCAGCATTTTTTTCTTGTGACTACCATATTTATAAGATTCTGACTAAAAGCTCTTCCAGATGATACTTCAGAAAGAAAGGAAATACTTGAAGAAAATTCCTTATTGAATTAGTAGTTATTGGGGAAAAATGTACTTCTTTTAATGGAGATGACACAAATACACACTGATGGGTGTTTGCCTGGAGGCACAATGTACATTCAAAGTTGAGCAAAACGTGATTCCACTGGAGATGTCATTGGAATTAACAGTGATTTTGTGATTTTTTTGTCATTAAGTGCCATCCAATCCTTCTACAATTGTCTCTCATAAAATCTGTTGAATCCTCAATTTATTTGAAGCAGTGAAATCATACTTGAATTCTGAAAAAAGTCCTAAAATTCATGTGATTTTTGAAATAATTCATTGAGTAAGCCTTCTTTCTTATTCATAACTCTCAAGATCTTTTCAGTAAAGGAATTATGCGAATTAAAGAAAAACAAAGAGCATCACTACAGTTTAAGGAACCTATTGAAAGCATTAAGGAAATAACTGAACACAATGTTTCCTTTCAAATGTCAAGACTTACTAAAAGGGACAACATTACTTTTAAACAGAAAAAGAAATTTTGATTTGAGTGGATAATTACCACACTTGCCATGACTATATTTGAAATGAATTTCTTCCCTTTAAGAATTCTTTTATTCTACATGGACATTACTAAATACTCTTCTCAAATAGGAACAAATGCACTACAACTTGGGTGGGCTTGAGAAGAGGGGGGAGAAAGGGAAGGAAATAATTGACTGAAATGTTCTTTTTGATGTGTCCATGAACTACATTGAAAAAATCAGTGAACAAGAGATGCAGTAAAATCTTGAAGAACGGCAAGCACCCAATACCAGAAAAGGTGGGGATATATGATCCAGAAATCAAATTTGACAGGCAGTTCTGAGCTCCCCACTTTACATCAAGCATGTTTGGTAGGCAAGTCCATAATGCCAATGTTGAACTTGTGTTCCCTTCACCATGTGGTCAGTGGGCAAAAGAAAGAAGAAAGGGGCTTGTGACAGCTCAAAGGGATATTACACCAGAAATGGAAAACTGCTGTATCTACAAGGAATTTCTCTTATTTTTTTCAAGATTTATTTATTAATTTTTGCATAGAAGAACTGGGGAATAGGCCAGCGGTGTGGGGGTGAGAGGATTCACCAGAGATCAAATGGGGAACAGAACAGGCAGATCTACAGAAATACACTGCTGAGGGGAGCAGCGGGTGAGATAGGAGAGGTCTGGTGCACCATATGTGGGTTAGCTCCCTGGCCAGACATTGAACTCAGGCTGTAGTGGTGATAGCTTATCCCCTAGGCCACCAGGGTGTCCCTACAAGGAATTTTCTATGAGAATTCTTCAAAATAGGAAACTACAAGGAAACCCAAATCATCACGGAAAAAAATAATTTTAAAGGTATCTGACCTAGAAATATATGATTTATCTTAGTTAAATAAAAGTAATTGTAAGTAAAAGTATGTACCTTGTAATATTTTTCTTTAATCTCTCCATACACATACAACGGTAATTAGAAATAATTCAAATTTAACTAGGAGACGTGTGTTTTCATTTGCTGAACTGGGTAACTCTAACATGAGCCTACCGTGCCAACTTAGTGGGAGCCCAGATCCTGGAATTGGAGTGTGTGGTCTCAGCACCCAGTCCAGCCTCTAAAAACTGGACAACTGTGGCAAAACTCTTACCTTTGATATTTCTGCTCATTTAACCAACTGGAAGGGCACTCATCATAAGGCTGTTATGTTGATTAAACAAGACTGTTTGCGAGAACACCACATAGACAATTGAAGTATATGCAAATGCACACAAATGCATTCATTGAAAAGAAAATTTGGTTGTTTATTGTTTCTTCTCCCTGTTTCTGTATGCCATAAAAGTCCATTTTTATCTAACACCATCTAATTTCTGAATTTATCACTCTAAGTGTTTACTTCTACAAGAACGTCACAGTACTTTTTTAATTAATTCTTTGTATGTTCTTAATATCCCTTTTCAGATCCATAAACCGTATTTCCCAAGGAACCAACTTCATCATGACCCCCCTTATCAAGATAGCTCTTGGCATTTCCAATCTTCTTTAGGTTCCTGAATGGAGAACCTGCATTCCTGAAATGGGGGTCACCTGGCCCCACAGCAGCATTTACCAAGGATGCCACAGGTACCCTGAACAAAATGCCTCCTGTTCCCCAGGCCCATCAGTCAGGAGGGAACACGTGCCTGCTTCCTCTTGTCCTAATCCAGGATCTGGGAGCTGGTCCTGACACCTAGAGCTCCTTACTACCAGATCCGGAGTCAGAGGGGTTCCTTTATGCTCCCCACCTACCTCTAGTCATTCATATCTGGGACCTCTGAAGTTCTTGTCTGAACCACCCCCATCTCTACAAAAGAAGCCCATCTCATCCCCATGTGGTCTGAGTATCTGTATTTTACTCCTTTCCGTAGCCATCCCACATCTTACCACCACCTTGTGTCTCCCTAGAGCAATTCTGCAACCCCCTTAGAAAAGATCCTCCTGTACTTTCCCTCAGTCTGTTTTCCACACAGCAGCCTGGGATTATTTTATCGGCATCCCCACCACTCCTTTTGCTACTCTCATGCAATGCTCTGGTTTCAGCCAACTGATGACCCTGGCTCACTGGCTCCAAGCTGCAGATCTGGCTGCGGCCCCTCGTTTGAGAGTCTTTCTGGTCTGTGTGCTGGGCTGGGCTCCTCCCACAATGTTTTCTAGGCAGCTCCTTTTCTCACCTCCTACAATTATCTGCTCCAATCTCAATTTCTTATGAAAATAAATCCAACCACCTACAGTCTAGTAATGGTGACATGCCCACCCAGGCTCCCCAAACCTTTATTCAGCTCTTTTTTCTCTTCCCTGTGCTCATTTTATCACCCCATCACTTCTTCATGACTTACTCACATACCATGTCTATGATTTTTGGGTTCCTTTCTCTGCTCAAAGTTAAACACTGTAAAAGTGGGTGTCCTAAGTGCCCCCAACAGAGGACTTATTCTAACCAGTGCTCAATAAAAATAGTTCGCATGAATCGTTCTAGAAAGGATGTGCGTGTGAGCTCCCAAGGACAGGCTGTGCACTGCCCTAATGGACGGACAGCACTTAGCATGTGGAAAGCAGAGCCTCGGTGCCTGGATGGTAGCGGTGATTCAGGTTGATGATTGCTTCATGATGCTAAACCTGGGGAGATTCTGCCAACGGCAATGCTAGGCTTCCAGCTCATTCTGTGGCCCCCAAAGGTGAAACAATGCTGAACACTCACGACAGTCATCTCTCTCCTTTCTCCACTTTCTGAAAATATCTAAGTATTTTAGAGTAACAACTGAAAAATGCAGGTGTAAAAGAAAATTCCTGTCTTCTCATTGCTCATAAATCAACTTCTTGGATGAGGAAATGTGCATGTTTACATAATGTTGGCTTTCTTTTTGTTTTTCTTTATTAGAGATGAAATAACTGATCGATTAAACCACAATGAATTCTTAAACATTTGCCCATGTCAAGGAACAAAGTTGAATTATATTCCTTTTCCCCAGATTTTGTAGAAACTTTAATTACTTTAAAAAATTAAAATCTGGTTTCTGGCCAAGAGGGGAAGTGGAAATGTCAAACCTCCTCCAGAAAAAAAGCTTATTTGACAATAATTTGGTAGAGCAGACCCAGAAATCCCAAGCAAACCTAATTTCATTGTTGTCTCAGTTTGATCCAGACTGAAAACAGCCCCATCATGAATTCAAATCTATGTGCCCTACACCCCAGATCATCCATAACCAAGGGCACATTGTACCCCAGCTGCCCTGTCTTTTCATCCATACATACAGGAGATGTCAGGAGGAGGGCAGGATGTCCAACCACTTTCATCACTGTGAGCCTAAGTAATTTATAAATTAACTCCAAGTATAAAACATAGGAAGCCTGGGCCTCTCTGATGGCGCAACGGGTTATCGCAGCGCTGTGGAGCTGTCGGCAGCTGTGGCACAAGTTGGATGCCTGGCCGGGGAGAATCCCACATGGCACGGCAGACCTCTCCTGCCTCGCCCGCTGCTCCCCTCAGCAACTGCTCCCCTCGGTAGATCTGCCTGTTCTGCTCCCCACTCTCTCTCTGGTGAACCCTCTCACCACCTCACAGCTCTGGCCTGCACCCCAGCTTGTAAGCAAAAATAAAATAAATCTTTTTAAAAAAATAGCAAGCCTAACATTCTTTGGAAGTAACCATAGACATAGAGACAGTAGAAAGCAAGGTGGATTATTATTATTTCCCAAGGAAATACCCCGACTCCTCCAATGGCAATGTTCTAAGAGCTTAAAAAAAAAAAAGTTTATAGCTGTGAACTTCTAAAAGTTCATTTGGGGAGACATAACATAACCCATCCTGAGATCCATCAAAGCTAACAGGCCCCTCTACAGCAGTTCCAGCAGGTTTCCTCACCAGACTGAACAGATGAGAAGCGGATCCTGGGAGGATGGGCTATGCTGAATCAGCCGCAGAAGACCATGGCCACCCACCCCCGGTGAAGGGGCTTGACCCCATAGGCAGGCTGAAGAGGACAAGGGGTCTTGCGTCTAGAGGCTGGACGGAAGCCCAGAAGAGCAGAATCACTCCAGGATCTGGCTGACGTGGAAGACCCAACATTTCTGACCTGATCCATACTGACGGAAGGTGGGCTGTTACCTGTTACCTCACAAACACATTGTAAACCCATCTTCATCTTTCACACTGTGCTTTTACGTTATGCCTTTACGTTATTTTTCCTTTACGTTATTTTGTATGAAAAACACAACTTCTGAGTGGGTCCTTCTGATTTCAGAAACCCCTTCCGAGTTTCCAACCCTCCCTGAACGCAACTGTGAAGACAAGCATTCTCATTGAGAACTGCATTGCCAACTGCACTGCTTACTGGCAGGCGACAGAAACCCAGTTGCTGATGCTTCTCATTCCATAGGCCTGAGAATATGCATTTCCAAATCACTCCCCAGGGGAAGCTGCACTGCTGGCCTGAACTCCATATTTTTAATACCATTAACAAAAGGCTAAGATACCAGGGGCCCTCAGAAAGTCACATAATCATCACAGAACACAGAATACTGGTCCCAGGATGTACCTTCCCAAAAGTACATTGGGAAACAAAGAACCCAGTGACCCCTCTTACAGGCTCATAGGTTGCAGCTCTCATGGGGGTGATCAAAAATATAGTCAACCCCCCAAAAAGCAATTTATCAAGAAAACAGTGAAGGGGAGAAGGGGTGATGAAATGAAATGGTTGTAAAGAAATGTGATCACTCCTTCTATTCCCAGCTTTGGAGGGAGTAAGGACCCACTGGAAGAAGAGACCCAAGGAAGCCACCCAAAGAAGAGGAAGTCTTCCGAGCCCAGCCCCATAAAGGCTGCTCATTCCAGCAGGAGGGTGAGCAGGCCCACTCGCCTGATAGCTGCCCTCTCTCTGCTCTGATATGTCCCTTCACTATGATTTTCTGATGTTGCTCTTCCTCCCCAGACTTCAAGTGTGCGAGTGTATACACAGTGTTGTGTACTGGTGGAATCTCTAGTCCTTCATCACAGAATGGGGGGCTGATGTCAAAGCCAATGGATACAACCATGAGGTGGTCCCAGTTCTGGGTCATGATGCTGAGTTCCATCAAGAGACCACTATCTACAAGTGGCCATGGTGGACCCTGCCAGACTCCAGGTTCCTGTGCATTATTATATCCTCTATGTTAAGCACAGTTTCATTCTATAAATTATGATAAGCCCATTTACTTGATGAATTTTTCCTTTGATTCTTTTTTATTATAATTCTTTAAATTATTTTGTGCTTTAAATTTTTATGGGTTTAATTATAGAAACAGGTGCTAAAAAATGGCCTTCCAATGATTATCTCTGATTGTGACCTAGGACTTGCCTTTCTATCTTCAAAATTTTTCTGTTTAGCAGACCAAGCAAATAACAAACCCTAGAAATGAACTGTGGAACTGAGGCTGCAAGAGAGGGAGGGAGGGAGGAAAACATAAAGGATAGAGGGATACAATGGACTCTCTGTGTCTGGTGGTGGGTGTGGTCACATTTAAGACGTGTATGAATTACATACAGTGTTGTAAATCAATATTACTTCAATTAAAAAAAATGACCTGTGAAAAAGAAACACGTTTATCTGTTTAATGTCACACCTCAAAATGCCAACATCACTTAAAGGGGGAGGGAAGGAAAAGAGCACAAAATGGAATAGAAAAGAACACAAGGGACCATGGAGATGGATCACGGGTGAATTGGTGGTGGGCTACCCAAGGGGAATACAAAATGTAAAAGACATAAATAACAATAAAAATATATATTTAAAAAAATCTTATTTTATCAACCTAAAAAAAAAGGGGGGGGGGACATCAGAAGCAGCTAGTTCCAGTGTAATGCAAGACAAGGACAGTATTCAGAGGGACTCACTAACTTTCCAAACATGCTTTGTTTCATTTGCAGCTTTTTATGAATAAATCCGATATAAAGATCTGTGTGTAAATTTTTTGGTGTTGAGATCAATTCTTTAAAGTCTGTGTCCAGATTCATTGTCTTCTACATGTGGAAGTCCAGTTGCTGCAGCACTACTTATTGAAGAGTCTATGTTCATTCCAATTTATTGTCTTAGCTTCTTTGTCAAACTTTATGGTGGTCTATTTCTTGACTCTATCCTGTTCCATTTATCTATTTTTCTATTCACTCACCAATACCACACTGTCTTCATTACTGCAAGTTTATAATAAGTCTTGAAGTGAGATAACATCAGTACTCAACTCTGTTCTTTCAATATTGTGTTGACGCTTCTGGATTTTTTGCCTCTCCATATAAACTTTAGTTTCAGTTTGTCGATATCCATAACATAACTTGCTGATATTTTGATTGCCATTACACTGAATGTATGAAATTGAGAAGAACTAATATTTTGTAATATGGCCTCCTTGTGTCTGAATATGGAATGTATCTTCACTTAATTATACTTCGATTTATCAGTTTTATTGTTTACTTCATGTAGATTGCACACATGTTTTATTATATCCAGCTTCCAATTTGGGGGTCTATGCTAATATAAATATTGTGTATTTAATTTCAATTTTTTTGCATGTATATAAGAAATCTAATGGGCCTCCCTGGTGGAACAGCGGTTAAGCGCTGCGCTGTGAAGCTGTCAGCCACCCGCGATGCAGGTTCGACGCCCAGCAGGGAGATTCCCACATGGCGTGGCAGACCTCTCCTGCCTCACCCACTGCTCCCTTCAGCAGTGTATTTCCGTCCATCTGCCTGTTCTGCTTCCTACTCTGTTTCTGGTGAACCCTCTCGCCGCCCCGTGCCTCTGGCCTCTACCCCAGCTTGCATGCATAAATAAATAAATCTTAAAAAAAAAATCTATTAACTTATCTGTGTTAATTTCATATCCTGCAATCTTGCTATAATGACTTATAATAACTAATCACAATTTTTTTGTCAGTCTTTCAGATTTCCACATAGATAACCATACCACCTGAGAACAAACACGTTTTGGTTTGTTCTTCCTAATCTATACACCTTTCTTTTTAATTTAAATTTATTTTTTTCTTACATCATTGTTAATTTTGGGAAGTGTTTGATTTCTCCCCTCAGGTGTACTCCCCTTAGTTCCCCCCCCACCACAGCACCGTGATGCATCACCACAGTTGCTTGTGCTCTTCCCTCCCCTGTTTTGATCCGTACCTCTCTACTGATGTGTGTCGCAGATCTATAGTCAGCTTGTAAACTTTGTCTTTTTCCTGACCCTTTGTTTGGTTTCTCTATATTCTGCATATAAGTGAAACTATTTGATATTTATCTTTTTCCTGCTTACTTATTTCTCTTAGCAAAATCCCTCTCAGTTCCATCCATGTTGCCACAAATGGCATGAGTTAATTTTTTGATTGCTGAATTGTATTCCAATTGTGTGTGTGTGTGTGTGTGTGTGTGTGTGTGTGTGTGTGTGTGTGTGTGTGTGTGTGTGTATCTCACATCGTCTTGATCTGTTCATTTGTTTTGGGGCATTTAGAATGTTTTCATATCTTGGCTGTTGTAAATAGTGCTGCAATCAAAACAAGAGTGCAGGTTTCATTTCATAGCAGTGTTTTTGTATCCTTTGAATAGGTTCCAAGAAGTAGAATCACTGAGTCACATGGTAGATCCACTTTTAGTGTTTTCAGGAACCTACACACAACTTCCCATAGTGACTGGACCAGTTTGGATTCCCACCAGCAATGTAAGAGTTTTCATTTTCCTCCACATCCTTGCCAGTATTTGTTTCTGGTTTTTATAATATGGGCCATTCTCATAGGTGTGGAGTGCTAGCTTATTGAGGTTTTGATTTGTATTTCCCTGATAATAAGTGATGTTGAACACTTTTCATAGGCCTGTTGGCCATTTGCATTTCTTCTTTGGAGAACTATTTTTTTTTAGCTCTTCTACCCATATTCTGATTAGATTATTTGCCTGTTTTTGTTGTATTGTATAATCTCTTTAGAGATCTTTGAAAAGCTGGAGCTTTTTGACTATGCCACTGCATTTTCTTCTTGCCTATAGTGTTTCTTCATGGAAGTCTGATGTTATCCCGATTGATTTTCCTTTATAGGTTTTATGTTTCTTCCCCCTCATTAGATTTCAATACTTTTTTCTCTTCTTGGACTCTTGGAAGCTTTACTACTATGTGTCTTGCTATATATTTCCTTTCATTAGTTTGGCAGCCCTTTAGCTTCCAGTGTCTATTTTCATTTCTCTCTTAAAGTTTCGGGAGTTTTCTTCAATTACTTCTTTAAACCGTTTTTCAGCTGCCTTCTCTCCCTTTCCTCCTTCTGGGATTCCTGTGACTCATATTTCTTTTCTTGATGGTACCCAGATAATTCTTGAAGTGTTTCTTCATTTTTTTTTCTTTGTACCTTTCTTTCTCTTTCTTGGTTCTTTTCAGATCCGTGTATTCAAGATTACTGATTCATTCTTCCATATTGTTTATTCCATTTCCATGGCTTTTTCCAGAGTTCTTTTTGCCTCCTCCACTGATCTTTTAATATCCTGCAGTTCCTTTACTTTCTAATTTAATGTTTCAATCTTGATCTTCTGTTGTTGATTTCTTATAGCATTCTTTTCCTTTTCTGCATCTTCTTGTATATCTCTGATGTTTTTCTGTATTTTGTTTGTGTTGTTTAAGTTCTTTGACTTTCTAATTATGGCAATCTTGAATTCTTCCTTTGACAAGAAGAAAAATTCTGTGTAGTATTGTTGGTTTCTGGAGACTGATTTTCTTTCTGTGAGTATTGCCCCCTGGAGGGCTTGCCTGATCATTTACATTTTTCTCTTTTCCTATTATTTGCTTTTGAGTTTGCTCCATTATAGATGGGCTCCTATCGGGTGTAGGTCTCCCTCTCCCTCTATTCTGGGTGTTTATTGGGGGCATGGTGCATGTCATCCATGTTGCTGAAGACACTGGGTGGTAACTTCTGTGGCTCCAATCTGGTGGGTTTTCATATTGCTGGGGCTGGCAGGACCCCCAACCACTCTCCCCCAGGTGTGGGTCATCTGGGCTGGTGTTCTTTTTCTTGTCTTATCTGTATTTTGTAGTATAATTCCAAAAAGTGTGTCCATTTTTCTATATTTTCCAGTTTTTTGCATAAGAATGGTCACTGTAGTTCCTAATGATACTTCATATTTCTGTGGTATTTGTTGTAATTTCACCTCTTTCATTTCTGATGCCTTTTAAGATATTAGAGTGTTAAAATACTTTTTAAAGTATAAAAATGTATTAAATAAAGAATTTCTTATAAAACATTCTCTGACTATTTGGCAAAGTAAATTCTATAAATGGAAAACAACTTCATAATGTCAGCTCTACTGCAGGGTTTGCCCCCAGATCTTCAAGCTCTTGAACTTTGAAAATATGACAAATGTTTGAATCTGTTCCCTACGTGATACATGTATATTTTCCAAACATACTCTTGAAGGGTTGTAGACTTGTCCACAATTCTAATCTCAGCCAATAAATTCTATCAAATTTAATTTCTTTCTAACAATATCAATATTTATTTGAATGTGAATGATCTAAGTGCACCAATTAAAAGAGAGAAATTGTCAGAGTGGATTAAAAAAAAACCTAGTTTTGTTGTTTATAAGAAATTCAGTTTAATTTAAAGATAAGTATATATTCAAAGTAAGTGGATGAGAAAAAAATACTCCTAGCTGACACTAACAAAAAGATAACATGGATAGCCATATTAATTTCAATTGGAGAACTATTAAAGTAATGAAAATTATCAGGGATAAAGGTCAATACATAATGATAAAGGGCTCAATTCTCCAGGAAGACAATAATTCTTAGTATATATGTACCTAACAAAACCTCAAGCTAAATAAGGCAAAAGTTAAGGATAAATGACCTAATCTACACAAGAGTTGGGTACTTTGGCAACCCCTTTCATAAATGGACAGGTCTAATAAACAGAAAATAAGTGAGAATATAAACACTATCAATCAATTATATATAGTTGGCATTTATACTTCTCATGTATAAAGACATCAGAATTCATTTTTCACAAGATCGTATAGAGTATTTACCAAGATAGACCACATTCTGGGTCATAAAAAAAAAACACCTTAACAAATAAATAGAAATCATACAGTAAGTGCCACTTTCTGTACACAATAAAGTTAGATAGAAATCAATTAACAGAGAGACACATGGCAAATCCCTAATATACAGCTAAATAACACATGAGTCAAAGAAGAAATCTCAAGAAAAACTTTTAAATGTTTGAAATAAATAAAAATACAACTTTCCATCTTTGGGGGCTATAGGGAAAATAATATGTAGAGAGACAAATTTACATTATTGAATGATTATATTAGAAAAGAAGAAAAAAATTAAAACATCCATCTTACTTTCCACCTTAGAAAACCAAAAATAGTAAGAATTAGAGTAGAAATTAGTGAAAATAAAAATAGGAAACTAATAGTGAAAATCAGTAACACCAATATCTGGTTCTTTGAAAAGAGTAATAAAATCAATAAACCAGGCTAATGAAGAAAAAAAGTGAATATTAAAATAACTAATATCAGAAAATAAAGTTCATCACCACCCACAGTTTATGGATATTATGCTAACAAATTTAATAACCAAAATAAAAAAGACCAATTCTTTAAAATACATAATCTGCCAAAATGCATACAAGGAGAAATAATCTATCAATAAATAAAACTAGATTCCACCCACAATATGGCATAATTGGGAGTTTCTGGCTAACATCTCCCCTAAATACAACTTTAGAAAAACTAAATTTTGCTCTCAGAAAATTTTACCAGTTCATCATAAGTGATAGGAAACCAAAATATGCATATGTTCTTACTAGATTAGTGACTCACTATTTGGGTGTAGGAGAGAAATGGTAAGGGAATTATGGCCAGGGCCTTACTCTTACCAGTCACTTAACAACCTGGGGAGCTGACACACATGGTATAAAACAGAGAACTTGTGCAGGAAGTTTTCTTAGTGAATAGGAGGTACAAAATGCATACAGGTACTGGAATTGTTGGATTCAGTAAGACAAAATCTGGCTGCTGGCAACATAGGCTGTCACAACTCCCCCTTCCTTCCTGCTGGGTGATCTGACAGATACTTTGAGCATTTTATAGCTTAAAAGGTCCATGCCCCTCAACAAGCACAATGTGCTCCACTCCCTTTGCCAAGGTCTACACCATGCCTCATATGCTCTGTATCAAGGTCCATGTACCCCATGTCAAAGATAGGCATGTCAAGGAGGGAAGATCCTAGAATTTTGGGGTTTTGTGAAGAGGTGAACAACATTTGCTTACAGAGTAAGGAATGAAGACAAAAATTAACTAGATTAAACTATTCTAACTAGATTAAAACCCCCTCTTCACCAGATTGACACTAACTCTTTGGACTCTAGCATACTGACCGTCCCTCATCTGCCACCAAATTAAACAAAGAAGATAAGCAAACAAGAATAAAGACACAGCACCCCAACTAGGAAAAAAAGTTAGTCAACACACATGTCTAGGAATATCTGTACAATATGGCAAAGCAGAAAGAGAAAAACAGAAATCCAGACAACTATAGAAAGAACACAGACATCCAGGACCCAACAGACAAAGACTTTAGAAAAACATTTATAAGAAAACTCAATGAAGTCACAGAAGAATTAAAAATAAAACAGAAAAGGAAGTGCACAATCTAGAAAAAATATACAGGAACAGAAAGTGTTCTTCACTAAAGAGATTGAGATATATAAGCAACTCAAAAAGGGAAGCTGAATGGAATAAGGTCAAATAGGGAAAACATTAATAGACTTAAGCTGACAGAAGGAAAATGTTCTGAAAATGAAAATACAATATGCAAATGTTCCAAGTAGAAGAGAGAAATAAGACTTAAGAAAAATGAAAAACTCTTATGAGAAATATTAAGCTCCATTAAATGAGGAAACATAATGGTAATGAGTATTCTGGAGGTAAACTGAGAAAGGAGCAGAGACCCTATTCACAAAAATAATAGCTGACAAATCCCCAAACCTAAGGAAAGAATTAAACATAGAAGTCTAGGAAGCAATAGAACACCTAAATTTCTAAATACAAACAAACTTGACCAACTTTACATCATTGCTAAATGATGAAAAGTCAAAGATAAACTATTAAAGGCTGCTAGGGAAAAAAGAATGTAACATGCATAGGACTCTCAATTAGACTGTCAGAAGATTTCTCAGTAGTAATTCTCAAAGTTAGAAAATAGTGGAATGACATATTTATAATTCTAAAAGATGAAAACTGCCAACCAAGAATAACATATCTTGAAAAATTAGTACTCAAATATAATAGAAAAATAAAGCCTTTCCCAGACAAATGTAAACTAGTCAAATTTACCATCACCATATCTGCTGCATTAGAAATGTTAGGTAAGAGTTCTTCTACATAAAATAACAAAGAACACAAAATCTTGGACAAGATGATAAATGGTAACAGAATCAGGATTTTTAGTACAATGTTGAAAAATAGTAGTGAGAGGATCATTCTTGTCTTGTTCTTAGTGGGAAAGCTACAAGTTTCTAATCATTAAGCATGATATTAATTTTAGGGTTTTAAAATAGTCTTTATACAACCTTCCAAGACTGAACAATGACAAACTAGACAGCTTAAACAAATCAATAACAAGTACAGAAACCGAAAAAGTTGAAAAAGTCTCCCTAAGAACAAATGTCAAGGACCTCACTTCTCTAGTGAATTCTACAAAACTTTAAAAGGATCTAATACCTGTTCTACTCAAATTATTAAAAAAAAATATTTGAAGAGGGTGCAAAACTCCCATACACATTTCATGAGGACAACAATAACCTGATCTCCAACCAAACAAGAACAGCACAATAAAAGAAAATTATAGACAGATATCTGATGAAAATAGATGCAAAAACACTCAACAAAATCTTGGCAAATTGAATCCAGCAATATATCAAAAAAATTATTCATCATGACCAAGTGGGTTTCACTCCAGGAATTCAATGTTAGTTCAACATATGCAATTCAATAAACATCATTTGCCACCAATGTCAGTAACTAATGAAAGATAAAAATCACGATTACTTTAATAGATGTTACAAAAGCACTTGATAGCATTCAATATCCATTTATGATAAAAATTATCAATAAAATAGGCATAAAAGGAATATATCATGAAAAGAAACCTGTAAAAAAACCAAACGTGGAGACAAAACAAAATCCTTTTGAATAACTCCTGGGTCGACCATGAAATCAAAGGAGAAGTAAAAAAATACCTATTGACCAATGAAAAGAAGGGTCAAGATAATAATACTTCCTTTAAACTGTAATACTAATCTTGTGAGGTATGATTATTTTCCCTGCTTAATGAAGATTGAAGTTATACACAGCTATGTAATCTAGATTAGGAGACACAGCAAGTGACTTCTAGAAGCAAAATGCAAAGTCATGTCCAATCTCCTACTCTGAGATAAATTAGAAAGCCACATACTTTTGTTCATGGGCTCCAGCAATCATTAGAAAGATCTTAGCTGCATTGTTGACTTATTCTAAACATCACATCCTGTAAATCACTGTTTATACCCAAAAGATCTGAGTTTGTATCCCAGCTCCTCTCTTTATCTTCAATTTGGCATTGATGATAGTCTTGGAGGATCTACAACCTATTTGGAAAGAGAAGAATGTTGATTAAGAAGTGATTTACTGGGCCTACCATCTTTAACAGTCCTCAAGGCTCTAACACATAAAATTGAAGTGTATGAGAAGGGAATAACTGTTTATATCCAAAAGATCTGAGTTTGTATCCCAGCTCCTTTCTTTATTCTATCAACTTTTTCTTATATATTTATATCATTATATATTGTTTTCATAGCCTGTTGTACTCTTTTGTATTTTATAGCAAGGTAAAATATAGACCTAAAGCAAAAACAACATATATCTTTATAGATCAATCTGAACTAGTAAAAGATAATGCTCTTGAGTAAATTATTTCTGTGTAATTTATGAGTGAACATAAGTATTGAAGGTTTTAAAACTATGACCTAGCTCCATTTTAGTGATTTGCTAAAAATAACCAATGTCAGTTTTTTTAATTAGTGAGTTCTTCAACTTCTGATATTTTTTGTCCCTAAAAAACGTATTTTACCAATGAGTCGTAGTCTTTTTCATGTAACCATATTTTAGAAGTTGATGAGTAGAGCATACTCATTTTGTAGTGAAGTGTGAGAACAGATTCTCCTGCCCTCTCTCTTTCAGAACTATGACCACGCACAACAGCTGCTTGGATGAGCAACGTCGGTGAACTCTGAGGTTCTGATTTTGGTCCACCTGTTTTGAGTTTTCTTATAAACTGCACATGCTTCTGCCCATAAATTTCAGGAATCCCATGGTGGCTCCCAGACTTCCTGCATCGGGGAATTTTAATGAAGTTATCCAATTTACTGGTCTGACAAAAGCTTTGTCCCACAGCTATGAATCTTAGACATTCATCTGTTCTAATATAATGTTAAACTTGTGGGTCCTGTAAGTGAATTTCTATGGTCACAAAAGGCTCCCATAACTGGTGTTTAGTTGCACATTTAGAAAAGTAATTTCTTGAACAGTGAATATAAACCACACATATACCAAGACAACTGGTAAAGAGTACGAGAACAATCAAAAGCTGGAGGGCAAGACAGTCTAAAATGCATCTGTAGAGGTGAAAGTAGTAGTAGGAACAGCTCTCAAGGGTACCCTAGAGAAATTCCAGCACAAACCAAATGCCCTAGAGTTATGGGATGTTACAGATGAGGCAGCTTCTTTGAGTCTCATTCAAAAATAATTCACTTATGAAGGGAGGCCTACATGATGGACATCACTTCCCTTGGATCACCGAGAAAACCAGGTACAGGCAGCAGGACAGTTTTGAGACTCCTAGTATAAAGCTCCCTTTGTGCTCAGTAGACATTTGGGTCATTTTCTTAGAGCAGGATGTAAGTCACTGTCCGGACAGAGGACACTGAAGTGTCTCTCACATGTATCCAATCCTGAAACTTGGCCTTAAACACCTTGTGAATTAAGCTAAATAGTCCCAAATAATCTCTCCATTTCATAAGGCAAACAGTCTTCATCTGAGGGGCAAAAAGATTGGCAGTGTTCTAAAAAAAAAAACTCAACTCTTTTTAAAGAAACAAAAGTAAAACAGCTTTCATCTTTCTCATTTCGAAATAGAAAAAATACAGTGGAGAAAAAGAAAACTGAACTTTCACACCAATTTTATGAAAATAGTGTTAACATTTTTGGTTTAAAAATATTGTGCAAGGCAGCTCGCTGCCCGCCTGTGACTATGTAGTCCTTTCTTTTCATAAAAGTTTTCCCTTTGCAAAGTAGCAGTGGCAGCTATTTCTGCCCATTCATGTCTTTGCAAACATCTTCTTCTCCTTTCCTTTTCCTAATAAAGCTCTCCTTTTAAAATGAAATATAGGGCATCCCCGGTGGCGCAGCGGTTAAGCGCTGCACTGTGGAGCTGTTGGCAGCGGCAACGCGAGTTCGACGCCCAGCCGGGGAGAATCCCACATGGCGCGGCAGACCTCTCCTGCCTCGCCCGCTGCTCCCCTCAGCAATGTACTTCTGATCTGCCTGTTCTGCTCCCCGCTCTGTCTCTGGTGAACCCTCTCGCCGTCCCACGCCTCTGGCCTGACCCCAACTTGTATGTATAAATAAAAAATAAATCATTAAAAATAAATAAATAAATAAAATGAAATGAAATATATATAGGGATCTCCCTGGTGGAGCAATGGGTTAAGTCTCAGCCACTATGAATCTATCCAGAGCCACTGCAGCACGAGTTCAATACCCGGCCAGGGAGCTTCCCACATGGTACAACAGACCTCTCCTGCCTTACCTGCTGTTCCCCTCAGCAGTGTACTTCAGTAGGTCCTCCTGTTCTGCTCCCCATTCTGTCTCTGGTGAATCTTCTCACCACCCCACACCTCTGGTCTACACCCCCATTCGTATGCATAAATAAATCTTTAAAAATAAATAAAATGAAATATATATATATATATATATATATATATATATATATAGTGAAAATATACTGGTTGTTTTATAGACATCAGCTGAGACGTTCTATAGAAATGTAGCTGAGAGGTTCATCATCTTCTCCCTAATTATTCCTGAGTCCACCCAAGTCAATAAACATAGAAAGAATTACAGTTTACAAACCTATTGTTTTGAGCCCATTGATATTTTCACATATATTATATAATTGGATTTCAAACTATAAACCCAACAATCTGATAAACATATGATGGAAAAAACAGAAAAAAATATCACCCTTAGAATGGGGTGCTGCAAAAAGAGAAATAGATGCTGCTGAATTTTAAGAGTCATTTCACTCTGTCCTGAGAAATGCAGCTAATAGTTAAAGAAAAATGAACAAAGTTAAAGCAATTAAAGCTGAGATGTTAGAGAAAGCAAGCAAAACAGTTTCACAAATATGTAACTAGTGGCAATTGTAGAAATAAACCACGGAAGAGGAACAGGAAAAAAATGAAGATGAAATTCAAGAAAATTTCCATAAATAAAATGAGTCTGACAAAGACAGTAAAAGGACATTCCAAATCACAGGAAAAAGTTACATAAGGCAACACATACATACAAATGTTAGTAAATTTACCTGATGTCAAGGGTAAAAATTATATTTGGTGCATGTAAGGATAAAGCTCAAATTGCCAATAAAAGAGAAAGACAATAAAGATATACTCAGCCATCACCATGAGGAGAGAAATATAAATTGAAATAACACTATCTTACAAAAGTTAAACATGCATATAGTTTTTTTCCAGAATTCCTGCTTCTAAGAATTTATCCACACACATGTGCCACATGAGAAAAGTTAGTTCTCTATGTTGGGAGATACAAGAGTCACTTTTTTTTTTTAACTTTTCCCATTAGTAAAATTTAGGAAACAAGCTATATATCCATGAAAGGAAAACAACTGAATCAGTTCTAAGCAGCGTACACAAAGGAATTCTATAAAGTCACAAAAAAGAACGCTGCAGTGTTAGGCAGGAGATAGGGTCTGGTGAGGTACCTAAAGTTCCTGCTTTTAGTATCAAGGAAGAATTTATTACAGCTTATACAATTCAGCCTAAGGCAGTCAGTATTAGATACAGGAGCTGGATGCTCCTTAAGCAGCTTGAACCCAGCATGATTAGAGGGCCAAGTCTTTTCATCACCCTTCTCTCTATGAAGTCATTCTACCTTTGGAACTTGTGATCTCCTGCCTGTGACCTTTTCACGGTGGATTCCAGTTCATTAGCCTACAGGGTTGTTAGTGGTAAAAACTTTATTTCATCTAAAGTATCTGTTGGGAAAACATTCCTTCTTGGATATAGGGACAGTCACTGTCAGAGTATGGGTAGGTGACCTTGCCTACCCAGAAAATGCTACTTCCTGCTTTATAATGTCCTGGTTGGCCGCAGCCTGAGTTAATGTCCAGTATCAAGGAGTTCCTTAGACTCATGCGACCCCCTCCCATGCCTGACACACAGCTGTGCTATTGTCTTGAAGACGGGACATGTCTATGGGAGATTACCCGGACCCCAAGTGAGTGTCCCCATTCATTTCTAGCCATTAGCATTATTACCAATAAGCTGAAACTAACATAAAACTCCCATTTAAGTGTCAGCAAATTAAAAAAGACAGAATGTGGGGCCTCCCCGGTGGCGCAGTGGTTGAGCACTGTGCTGTGGAGCTGTCGGCAGCGGCGATGCGAGTTTGACGCCCGGCCGGGGAGAATCCCACATGGTGCGGCAGACCTCTCCTGCCTCGCCCGCTGCTCCCCTCAGCAGTGTACTTCTGATCTGCCTGTTCTGCTCCCCACTCTGTCTCTGGTGAACCCTCTCGCCGCCCTACGCCTCTGGCCTGTACCCCAGCTTGTATGTATAAACAAAATAAAAAATCTTAAAAAAAAAAAAAGACAGAATGTGTTCCCATACAGGGATTCTGGCATAATATATAGGAAGCTGGTAAGGTGACTGTTCTCTAAAAAGGAGTAGCAAGGACACCGGTAGAAGCAGACATGTGTTCCATCTTTTGAATATTGTGCCATGCACAATATGGCAGCCAGGTGGAAACAGAGCATGTCTCAAATAGAATGAAATGTCATCGCTTCATAAAAATTAAACACGTTGAGTAGTAGGACTCGGGAAAAATGAGGGCAGGAATATAGGGACTCCAGGACTCCAGTGTCACAGACCTGACCCCACTGGGGCTTCACGTCCCCTTTGGGAATTCAGGCATCCTCCAGGTTCCAGCCCAGCTGCCCCTGCTGACTCCATGCCGTAAAGCACTGCTGTACTGTGGGAATCCCTCTTGCTTTGCCCTTGGGATTTTATTTATTTTCTCTCAGTAGGAATGTGGGACGGGCACCATGCATTTTCTTTCCACTCCATTTGGAAATCTCCCTAATAAGCATTACTAAAGTCAGTCCTGCCTAACTGGTGAAATCTCATTATCATTTGCTCAGGGCTCTGCAGCTTTAAAGATCGGTGATCATAGGGAATTAGAAAAGCAGGTTTTGGAGTAGCTTCAGTGCCCTTGATTGTGAAGGCACAGCGGATGGTACCAGGAGGTCACCACTGCCCAGTGCTGCCCAGCTTCTCTCTGCAGCGTGAACAGTAGCAAGTAGGGTTATAGAGGAGGTGGCATCTGTCACTCCCAAAGTGAGATTGGAATAATAATATTCCCGTAGCTTCACCACTGTGCAACCCTTTGTTCCAGCCCAAACTATTTCAAGCCAGATTATAGAAGCCGTCCAGCCTCCCAGAGGTGGCTGCTGTGGTCCAGAGTACACAAATGTAAGGTCCTTTTGTGAAGGGATTTTTTTACAGGCTTCCCCTCAGTCCTGACTTATCCAGTGCTTCCATCATTTCCCTGTGTTGCAGACTCTGTTCCATGAGCCAAGGAAAGTCCTTGTCCTTGGTGCCAGCAATCATCACGTAAGGCTTTCACCCCGAAAAGGACTGTTGTGTTAGGGCCCTGCTATTGCATGTTTCCTGTGGAAATGACATGCTCCATTGACCTTGCTAATTTCTTGTTATTCTTTCGTCTGAAAACACCTTGTTCACATCAGTTACTTCCTACCCATCTCCATACTCATCAGCCCAGGCTCTTCTTGTTGACAGAACTCTAAAGTTTGTATCCAAGGACCCCTCAGCCAGGTACAGTCTCCTTCTAGATGGTCCTATGGAAATAAGGAAGAATCAGATTCAAATCATATCCTTGTATAATACACAAGCTCAGAAATTTGCTATTTAAAAAGCAAGAACAACTCTGAAACCATATAATATACACTGGGATTGAATAATTAAGTAAACAGGCAGCAGATGGTGGGAGCCAAGTTCCTCACTGTTGGAGAGGAAATGTCACCCCAGCAGGAGGAAGAGGCTAGAATGATACATGTAAAATGGATTAGAACCAAAGACACGAGTACAGATTCATATTTAGCTTAACATAGAGATGAATACACTTAAAAATATTTATTAAAATGTGTACACACACAGGCGAGTGTGTACATCTTTCCTTGTTCTGTGAGGGGCCTGGAAGCAGCTACCACAGCAGCAAAAAGCACAAATACCTAACACCCAGATCTTGGTTTCTCCAGTGAGATTCTCTAGTGAGAGGAGCCAGGGCTCCTTAGAGAAATGTCTGGATCGAGGAGTGGGATGGGAAATATACAGCGGTGTCAAATGTAAGGATGTGCTAAAGAACGAAAAAAGAAAAACCACAATGAAGAAGGTATGTCAGAGGGACACTGCAGAGGCAGGATATCAGGAAGCACAGGTTTGCTGTGGAGCTTCACAGACAGGTCAAAGGAGGAGTCCTCAGTGGCTTTGGCAGGCTTTTAACAGTCTTCCATAGAGAGGCAATCAGGTATAGTGCAGGTAGGCTGGCAGGCCTCTCAGCCCCCAGCAAATCTTAACTCTCTCTTAAGCCTCTGCTACACCCCAATAGAAGATCCTCTGCTTCTCCTCTGTCTCTGCTACTTCTGCTGCTGCTTCCTCTGCTTATAAGCCCAGTCTCTGACTCAGGTGCGCCCACTCACACAGGCCCATGCCCTATTCCAGGTGTCCGCCCTCAGGCATGCACACAGGCCCGCAGAGGTCCATCACTGAGGGGAGGGCAGAAAAATCTGGTAATTCCCATTTACCCTACAGACACAGAAGTCAATGAAAAGCTCTCAAAGGACAAAATTAAAACTATTTCAGCCACAAAATGAAGTAATATTGAATTAGAATCCAAAACATGAAATAAGTGGGCCTCCCTAGTGGCACAAGGGGTTAAGTCTCAGCACTGTGAAGCTATCAGCAGCCACTGCAGCATGAGTTCAATTCCCAGCCAGGGAGCTTCCCACATGGCGCAGCAGACCTCTCCTGTCTCACCCGCTGCTTCCCTCAGCAGTGTATCTCAGTAGATCTGCCTGTTCTGTTCTCTACTCTGTCTCTGATGAATCCTCTCACCTTCCCGCACCTCTGGCCTTCACCCCAGCTCTTGGATGCATAAACAAATAAATCTTTTTTAAAAATATGAAATAAGTAAACATGAATCCATATCCATGTTAAAAATAAAAGATTGAATTAATAAACAAATGGGGGAAGAGATCTATCTCCTCTGCAGAAGCATTCAAACTAACTTATGTCGCATCTCCAGCCTCCATAGTCTCATGGGGGAACAGAACTCCCCACTTCTTCAGGTTGGGCTGCACACAGTGACTTCCATCCAGGAGGTCAAGGTCAATGGTGATGAGCCCAGTTGACAGCATGTGACCTCATAGGACATATTTAAAGGAGATCTCTAACTCTGAGGTCTTGCTCCCCAACATCTATCATCACAGTCTCATCATGAGAAAAACATCAGACACATCCCAACTGAGGGACATTTTACAAAACACCTAACCAGTCCTCCTCATAACCATCAGGGTCCTCAAAAGCAAGGAATGTATGCGACATTGTCACAGGGCAGAGGAACCAAAGCAGATGTAGTGTCTTAATGTCATGTGCTGACCAGGTTGGCATCCTAGGGAAGAAAAATGACAGTAGGGAAGTCTGAATAAAGTATAGGCTCTAGTTAACATAATGTATCAATAATAGTTCATTAATCAACAAATGACAAGATTCTCACAAAATGACGAACAGGTATGTTGTAAGTTTTCTACTATTTCACAATTTTTCTGTAAATTAAAAACTATTCTAAAGTAAAAGGATTATCTGAAAACAAGTAAATGGAAAAAAGCATGGAGACTCAGAGGAGAGAGAGGTTAAGACACATTTTTACTTTTATCACCACACTTGATATTCAGAAGGAAAGTGCTGTTCTCCTTTTAACTATGAAGAAACTATGAAATTCAACTACTTTGGAAAGCACAGGGCAAATTCTGGGAGATGTATATATGTGGGTATCTGTTCTATATTACTTTCTATACTTGTCTGTATTCAAGTATTCTTGCCAATAAAGACAGTCACTGCTGACTCAGACAATGACAGCAGATAAATCAGCAGAATGAACAATTAAAGTCTGTATTAGTAACAAATCTCTGTCATTTGCCTGATACGCCAGAAGTTGCATGGCGACTGCACTACTGTCTTGCTCTACACAAGACACTGTGCTCAGAGCAGACCTTCCACCCAACTTTGTGAAGTTGAACCTGCGGTCAGGGAGGGGGCCTTGAGCCCTCAGGACACAGGATACAAGGGAGGTGTTGGGCATCTTGATTGTTAATCTCAACAGCAGTCCTTATTTGGGGAAATTCTCTTTCCTTCTCTCTGTGTGATTTGGAATGTATTGTCAGGTATGAGTCTTGACCTCTGCACCCACAGAAACTGGCCAATCAGGGATCCCTGGTTCCCCAGACCTGGGCTCCATGGGGGTTCTTTTAGGAAGATTTCCAGGATCTTTAATACAGAATCACCAGCCTGAAAGTGCAGAGACCCTCATTCCACCTGAGGAAATCAGGCACAAGCTCAATGCTGGCATCCTGGAGAGGTGCCCTGCTGACAAGCGCCGCCTTCATCATCCCCTATGTGAGCAAATAGATCCCTCTCTTGGCTTACATTATTTTAAGTTAAACGCAAGTTTGTTTTCCCACATACATCTCACCCATCTTGCAGAGCCACACAGTCCTTTAAAAAAAAAAAAAAACACCTGAAGTCTTTTAAGTACCAGACCAGGATAATGCTGACCAACATCAGAAAGAATGGCCCACCACTCAGTACTCATTTACCTGTTTTCGGTATCCAGCAACAGTGCTATGGTAGCTGTGTGTTAGCGTTTTAGCTACAAGGCAAATATACAGTGTATGTGTGTACACATATAAAGTACATACATTTATAAACATATATGTGCCTGTCAAAATAATAAATTAATTAATAAAGGAACAAGTTGATTAGAAATAGAAGTCACCAATGTCTTAAGCCCAGTGGGCTCTTGGCCACAGGAGCTCCACAAGCACCTCTCAGCCCAGGGCAGGCCGGTCCTATGCTCTCTCCTCCTTCGAGAACATGTCAGCCTACCAACTTCATCTGGGAGGTCATTTGTGCAGGCGGGCTAGCTAGAGTCTCTTGCCTGCATAACACCCTTAATGAAAGTCTTCCAGAGGCTCTGAGACTCTTTCTGTTTCATGCTTTTCTTTTAAATAATTTTGGGAAAATAAATGGAATAAATTATATATTTCAAAATCTTTTACCCACATTTTAATATCTCCTCTCACAGGTGCCCCTTGGGAGGCTGTAAGTGAGGGCCCTCACGTATCCTAGAAGCTTTGATGACAGGATTCATGAGTTTTTCATTATTTTCCCCTGACTCTTATTTATTGCCAAAACATTATTGAGGAATGAGAATTTTTTTAAATCCCTGACATCCACCAACCTAATTTGTAAGCATTTATAGTGTTCTGCTTACAGCAGAAATTTTCTAGATCTTGGTTATACAACCAAACTTATCAGAACTCATTTATCAAAACTCATCAAAATAAGTGCATAAAAGTGTGGGCTTTGCTAAACAAACTATATGCCAATAGAACTGATTGAAACACATTTTTAGACAAATGTCTCTCTGAGATATCTTACAGACATAATGCTATGGTTTTGTAACAACAGCATAAATATGATTTTCTCAGGACTCTCCCCATATAACATATTTTTCAGAACCTTCACATGTTGCCACACTGGCCTGAATCAGAGATTCTGAGAAATGCTCTCTAGGAGGGTCGGGTCTGTAACCACCACCTGGAAACAGTGTCTAACCCAGCAAAATCACACACCTGGTAAGATCAGCATCTTCCAGACATTTCTCAGTGTTATGAAAACAATGCATCATGAATTAATTTAGATGTAGCACCAATCCTAATTTCAGATTTTATCACCAAGGAACCTGGAGGAGTGCAACCACATGGCAAGGGTGGCAAGAGTAGCCCCCACCTCCCTTCCCTCTCACGCTCCAAGCATGAAGCTAAGACAACCCCATGGATTTTTTTGTTCGAGACAAAGTGCACCCACTACATTGCTTTTTGCACCTACGTGTGTTAGCAGACATGGAAGTGAACGTCTGCATGAGAACAAAAGAGGGACGCAAACAGAACAGTGCTCCTTCCAGCTGAGCGTAGAACTTAGTTCTACATTTTTTTAATCAAAGTCTGTTTGGCACTTCATATTCTTTTTACTAATTATATTCTTGGTCTATCATACAGTCACCTGAGACATTCATAATAAAAATAAAAATTATAATAATTCCTGCAAATCAGGAAGAACATTAATAAAATGTGGTCAGGAGGCAGCAAAGCTTAGATACCTTTGGGGAATCATCATTAAGAACACAAATGACTCTCAGGGATGAGACAGAAGGTGCAGGCCACAGGGCCAATGACCCAGGGAAACATAGTCCTGAAAGAAATGTGCCCAAGGGCATATGAGGAAGTGACCATTCTGTTGAGAGGAGCAGCTTGAAGGAGGCACAGAGGGAAGAGCAGGGGGCCCGCCATGACAGCAGTAGCTGGGCTGGAGCAGAGGGTCTTAGCTTGCACATTGTGTCTTAGACAGCTTTTCTTGCAAGTGGGAGACTTCCAAAGTGGAATGAAAAGAGAAGCCTGCAGCCCATTCAAAGTCTATAGCCCACACCTGGCACATCCACAGAACCTGACATCTGATGAGACGTCCGCACACTCCAGACAGACATTCACAAAGTCCTCCCTGGTGTGGGTTCCTTGCAGGAGCCACAAATGAGCATTTTCCAACATTCTCTTTATTCGTAGATTTTTTTTTTTGTCCTGTTTGGAATCTCTGTATTGAAGAAATATTCACTTCCAGGAAGTATATAAAATTGAAAACTCTATATTCTCTGAAGGCGAATAAGTGTTTTGTTGTTTCTTTGGGTTTTACCCCCAATCAGGGGACTTCCCTGTACTATGAAGTTTCTGGTGCTGGAGAAGGCAGGAATTGTCCACATTCTTTACTTTGCTGGGTTTCTCCTCAGTGTGAGCCTCTGGTACTGGCAAAGGTCCAAATGGTCAATGGTGGTTGAACTATCTGCCATAGTCCCCACACGCATAAAACGTCTGTTTTCTAGAATACTCTGAACAGTGATGAGACGTGGATTGGCATCAGTGCCTCTCCTGACCATGTCCTCTTTTCATTTTGGAGGTTTCTGACTTGGGCTGTCAAGTCTGTGTGACCTATTTGCTTTGTCTTTGTTTCTTCCCTGTGTCACACAGTCAAGGGGGCTCTATACTTGAAGACTGCGGGGCATGCATCAACTTCCTCTGCCATCAGTATCTGTATGACTTGAGTTCTTCATAAATGCTCTGGAGTTGACTCATCCTCAGTCTGGCTTTACCACCTGGGCCCTCTCAGATGTCCCACTCCACAGGTGCCCGTGACTAGTCCCAGGTGCTTCTCATTCCATCAGCTCCAGCAGCCTAAATATTTCCATCACACACCTCAAGCTCCATGTCAGTGCTATCATTTATCCTTCAGCTGTCTTATTTTTCTAAGTCATGAAGAGAAGTCAATTCCATATTTATAGTCTAATATGTTTCTATTTAATCCTATTTTATCCATTTAATTCTTCATTCCATTTTGAAATTTTAAGTTTTCTTGTTATCATTTCTGTTCTTTTTTGAGAATTTCCTTTAGCCATTCTTTTAGGGTAGATCTGTTCCCTTCATCTGAGGATATCTTTATTTTCCTTTATTTTTGTAGAATATTTTTGCCAGGGGTAGAAAACCATGGTTATAGCAGTTCTTTTCTTTTAGCATTTAAAAATATTGTGGCACTTCCTCTTTGCTCCAATGATTTCAGATGACAAATCCAATGTCACAGTCTTCTGTTTTCAAGGTTTTTTTTTTCCTTTATTTTTCAGGAGTCCAATTATGATCTGCTTGGTTTGTACTTATTTGGATTAATCCAATTTGGAGTTCACTTAGCTTTTTGAATCTGCCAATCCTTTGTAAAATTTAGGGAAATTTCAGCTAGTGTTGCTTCAATGTCTTTTTCAGCCCACCTGTGTTTTCTCTTCTTGGGATTCCAGTGATAAAAATGTTAGGTCTTTTTATCTCACAATTTTCTCACCATTGTTCAGATTGGGTAATTTCCATTGTTCAATCTTTAAAGTCACTGATTATTTTTCTTTCTTATTCATCCTATAAGCAAGCCTACCCAGTAAGTTTTAATGTCAATCATTGTGTATTTTAGGTCTATTATTTCCTCTGTTCTCTTTTATATATTATATGTCTTTGCTGAAACTTACTATTTTTCATTTGTGTCTTATAGTATTTTTATGATATCTTCTTTAAAATCCTTGTCACATAATTTCAGCATCTTATTGCTATTGGCACTGGTTTCTGTCTTTTATCTTTCAGTCCTGGTTTTTAGTGTGACTGATTTTCCATTATCTCCAAAAAAATTGGCATATTAAGTTAAGGGATCCTGGTTCATACTTAAGTCTTCTATTTTACTAGATAGTTGTATTATTTAGGTTTAGTGTGCAAATCCTTAGCTACATTTATGATCTGTGGTTCTAATACCAATTTAATTTTCAGATACTTGTCAGTACTATTCTGCTCTGCTTCAATCACCTGGAGCTGCTGGGCCTTCCACTCAGATATAACTGTACTGTCTGCTGGGGCACATTGTGTTTCCCTGGGTCTGGTATGTCCAGGACTGAAATACAGTTATGGGGTAAATGCACAGAAAGTTCTTCCCCAGACTGCTCCAGTAGCACTAAATGGGGGACTATCAGGTAGAATTTGCTTACCTAAGACCACTTTGGTTCGCACAGTATGTACCTGGCTCCCAAACTATCTATACTGGTATCAAATGCGTGAGTGAAGGCTCCTTCCCCTGTGGCATGAGATGTTGGTAGATAGAAAAGGGGAGAGGCCAGCACAGGGGTTTGAGGAAATTTTCTCAAGCCCACCCTCTGAGCCACCTGTCAACAGGAACCCTTCTCTAGTTTGCTGGGGATATTAGGGGTGGGAAATACTTACCTGAGTCATCCCCTGGCACTGACTGAAACATCAGGAGGAAGCAACCCTAGGCTACCCTCTGCCACGTCTCCACTTTTCTTTTTCTTTCAGTTTAAGAGAGTCTTCCTGGGGAGCCTCTCTCCTTCCTTGTACAGGTGAGTCTTTTTCAGGAGAGGGAGACCAAAAAAAAAGGATATGTACAAATATGAAACTGGAGAAGTAAATGGATAAATTAAAATAGCAAAACTGTTCCAAAGAGAAAAGAAACCCAAGAGGAGCGACAAAACTCCAGTTGTTAATTTACCAGGTCTCCTCTGTACAGCCCTGCTCCTTCACTCTGTGACAAAGCCCAGCCTTCTCTGCTCCCCTTCCACAGGAAGGGTGTTCTCATCAACACTGGGTCTGAAGGCATGGAGGATGGCTGAGCAGAGGCCAGCAGAGGAAGAACATTTACTTGTCAGAGTTCAGTCATTTCCTTCTCAGGGGCACACCCCCCATTGCTCACCTGGAGAATGCGTTAGAAATCCATCCAGATCCAAGAGTCAGTGGCTGGAAGAGGATGATTCACAGTGGCTGGTAATGCCAGCACTATGAGTCCTAGACAGTACCCATCATGGAATAGTGAAGGGAGACACAACCTAGGACCTCCTGGACAACTTCAGCATGTTGGCATTGGGGCTGTTGCTGAGTTACTGAAGCTGAAGATAATAAGGGCAACAAATGCTATTATTTTGAGCTGTTCAAAAAATATCAAACTTCTGGATTCACAGAACAAAGAGGGAGGGAAAGAAAAGGAGGAACAAAGAAAGAAAAGGGGAGGAGGAAGTGGGGAAGAAGAGAGTCTGAAGGGAAAGGGAGTGGGAGCAGGGAGGGAGGTAAATGGGAGGGGAGTGGGCCGAGGAAAGGAGAAGTGAGGATGGCAAGATGAGGAAGGGAGAAGGAGGAGGGAAACAGCAAGGGAAGCAGAGAATGGGGGGGGGTCTCCCTTACAGACTCACCCCTCTCTTTTTTGCTCATTCAATGTGGTTTTCTCTGCCACTGTTGTTGTACCAGCCAAGCTGGGGTCATCTAAGATATTAACAATACTTTTAAATCTTCCCAAAGAAAAAGGGATGAATCACAATCTCTACAGTTTCAAGACCAACTTCCAGTAGTTGCATCATAAGCCAAAATGCTATCTTTGAAGGATTTTCCAAAGCTTTTGACAAGTCTAATGGAAAAACCCATTTTCTTCCCAAGCGGAAGCACTCTGCCACAGCCATCCTGTGTGGAAACCCAATTACTACAAGGGGAAGCATTTTTGTGGTTTATTGACTGGAAAAAAAAATGACCAGACTGTTCTTTCTTGTGGTGTTTCAGCTGAAGATGGGCAAGCTTTCCAACAGGAAAGCCTCAAGAGGCCAACAGGGAGATTCTTATGGAAGGAAATCTAAGCACCAGCTTGGGTCAGACAGGATCAGACAAAGGGGGCGACTGTAGAATGACAGGAGAAAGAAAAGGGGAGAAAGCATTTTCCATTCAAAGTTTTTTGAAAAATATCTTCTTGACACACTGTTCTAATGTCATTTTTTCAAGAGTACATTAAGGCACATTATATTATAAAGTTATTTTATGAAACCATTTTCCTCTCTGAGAACAGTGATATAATACCTTACAAGTCATCACAGAATAGTCATGAGACACTCAACAGTTTCATCTTTCTTCAAAATTTCCACTAGCCAAAGGAAGACCACCTCTGATAGTCTTTCTCCCATATTTTAATTCCTTTCCTTCTCAGCTTACCAGGAATGCATTCCAGAATTATATACTCACATCACATGAACAGTGTGCAAAGGTTAAGATCACTATGAAGGAGATGAGAGCAGGTGCACCAGCTTTCAGGTGTTTCTAACTTCACCACCACTGCATGTTGCCCCCATCTTCTGCGTGTCTGCTGGGTTGTATTAAATAATTGCAGACTCACAGCTTCCTTTGGGTCCTCATACTGCTCCACCAAAGGGATAGTCTGAAAATACAGATATGTGCACAACTTGAAACCTTCACTTCTCACTAAGGTTCAATATCTTTCAACTGGCCTCAGACTGTGGATGTAGTGCTAGTTGATTCCCAAGAGCCACTAGTTTTTCTCCCTGCTGTTCTCTGTACTTCACTGCAAGCCAAACTCCATCCTGTTCAGACTCTCAGGTAGGATGGATTCTGCTAGAACAAGCTCCTCTCATTCCTTGTCCAGGTAGATATCCTGCAGGGATGGAAAGTCTTCTGAATCAGGACCAATGGATGGACACTACATCCATTTATTCTAGGTGTAAACAGCTTGCCCATGTGTCCCAGAATCCTTGGCAGCTCTGCATGGCTCAGCAGTGGAGTTCTGACAAATGGAATACGAGCATCCAACATGGTGACACTTGTTCCCTGACTCCAAAGATCCCTGGTTCTCCTGCTGAGAAACAATGAAACTCATAGCAGCCAGCAGGCCAAACATTGAAAATAAGATAGCAGCTGGCCCCAGAGTCACCACATGGAAAAGGGTTACCAACCAGAATGCTCTCCCAGGAGTGTTACAGAACAGAGATGCAAGCTTTCTAGCTTTGCAAACAACTAAAATATGGGGATTATTCACTTCCAACCCAAAATCATATTCCTTCTCTGACCCCTCCAGACTAATAAGGGTAACCTTTCACATATATCTCTCTTGACCCTTTTGCTTATGCAATATTAAAACATGTTATGATATATGTATTTGAGGAATTATGGGTTTTTTTCTATTCTGGTATTCCTCTTGGAACAATGAACTCTATGGGCAGTGTTAGCCCAATACCTAGTATAAAAGGTGTTCAGTAAATATTTATTGAATGAATGAATGAACATTAAGCATTTACATTTGCAATATTCCACTGAATTTGTCTAGTGCCTTAGAGGGTGGTGGCCATTAGCCTCTTAGTTACAAATAAGTAGGCAGGGTTGTTACGAAATTTGTGAAGAACTCTTGGTAAAATGTCAGTGCTGAGATTTCATCCCAGGACTGCCTTCAATACAACAGAGACCTAGGGTGATAGTTGGGACATAGTTACCAGTCAGACTTTTCTCTTCAGTTCTGCAGTCTAGTAGACAGATTTAGACATAGAAGGAAGTCAGGGGCTATCCAGAGAGACTTAGATAATGCATACTATCTTGATGGCAGGATTAGGAAGAGCATGAAAGTCATAAGAAAGAGCATTGCGTAAGCAAAGAGGACCAGAGAGAGGGTGACACATTCTGGAAGAGGTGATCCTTGAGGAGAAGCTGCAGCATGGGTTTCGCGGTTACTGCGATGAACAAGGAGTGGGGAGAGGTAGACACGGCATTTAAGGGCGCTTGTTCTCAGATCAAGGATTTCAGACTTCAAGCTATAGCATGGGGTAGATGGGGAGAAGTGGAGAGTCTGAAGCTTTTGAGCATGACAGTGACAGGATGTATTGGGTCTAGATTTTAAAACAGTGACTCTAGCAGCCAGATCAGAGGACAGTGAGCAAGCTGAATCTAGAGACAAAAGGAGAAATTAGAAAGTCAATGTGACGTTGTACTATGCAAGAGCAGCACATCATCATCAAATGAGATGCCAGTGTGGAAAAGGGAATCTTTCTCGCAGGTGGAGCAAGTAGGGTGGATGGCCATGAAGAGGGGCGGGGACATGAGGATGAAGAAAGAGAAGATGGCCTGAGAGGTGGGAGAGGCCATGGGTCTTTTAATGAGATCCAGCGTCTGGAGGGCCATTGGCAAGAGCCAGGTTAACCCAGCCCAGTGGGTTTGAGTTTAACTCAGAGTGGTGGCCTTCTGTCTTCAGAATTCTTCTGTACTAGTTGGTTATTCCCTCACCATTCAGGCTAATATATTAGTGCTTGTTGGGTGGCTCTTGGAAATTATATGAGAAAATTTAGATGGTCAAAATGTAAGCTAAGAGGTGGACAATTTATGGGGCCGTGTCTCTATAAAACAAAGATTTATCAAATATGCAGTAGACGGCTCTAAATCTCAGGCTGCAATGGATGTACAGAGAGAACAAAGTTGCAGCAATTATCAGGCTCTAAGTAGAAACACTTGCATGCTTGAATAGCTGTGTGTGTTCGGTCAAGGACTGACTTTCCCAATTTTTCCTTGGAAACTATGGGAACTAGAAAGATACATTTCTGGGAACGTTTCTGCTTTTAAGACCTTGTGAGAATAAGATTGAGAATTATTATGCTCCAGGCAATAGGATAAGTGGTTGGGAAAGGAGGCAAAACTCTGTAGAAAATACACTAATTTTTTTTAACTAAGCAGACAGGAGAGTTTAGGGTCTAGGGAATAACCATATTCTTCCTCAGCCCGGCATCTTCCTCCTCTAGGATTTCCCCTCTTCGCGACAGCGCTGTCCTCCAGCTTCCAGTCTCTATAGCAAACTTCAGAATCCCCCAGGACTCCACCTGGACTCCTCAAACCAATAAACACACCTGCAAGCCTCATTGCAAATATTTCTTATTGTGTGCCTTCTCGCAATCCCCCCGTAACTGCTGCAACTTTGTTCTCTTTATACCATCCACTGCAGCCTGAGATTGATTCTTTCAAAAAATGATTTAGAACAGTCTTTTGCATATTTAACTAAATTCTTTATTTGGTAGGGACACAGCCCCTGGCTGCTGACCCCACAAAAGCTCTTCAGTCTCTCAAATTAATATTAATTGGTCCTGATCTATTCATCTCTCTTCCCACAGCCAAAATGATCTCCAATTTATTCTTCAGCTTTAAAAATGCATCATAATTTGCAGTGACATGGATGGAATTAGAGGGGATCATACTCAGTGAAATAAGCCAGAAAGAAAGAGAAAAATATCGAATGGTTTCATTTATAACAGGACTATAAGGACACCAATTAGGAGAGAGACACTTAGTGGGTGGGTGGGGAGGGAGGGTAAGGGCACAAAATGGAGTAGAAAAGAATACAAGGGACCACGGAGATGGATCACGGGTGAATTAGTGGTGGGTTACCCAAGAGGAATACAAAATGTAAAAGATATAAATAAAAATAAAAAAATTAAAAAAAAATGCATCAGAATTCACACCAGCACCACTTCTACAGTGTTGCCTGTACTCTAGATAGAACTCTAAACAGTGCACATTATTCAGGAAAGCTGAGGCCTGAGATACAGCAATGTTAAATAAAGCTTACATAAACACTTTTGATTAAAACAAAATCTGGACTTGTTTCTAATTTTTGTTGTTGTTTTTTAATGGGCCATCCTCACTAGTGTGAGGTGGTATCTCATTGTGATTTTGATTTGCATTTTCCTGATAAGTGAAGACAAACATTACTTCATGTGCCTATTTAGCTATTCTGTAGATTTTTTTTTTTTTTGGTTGAGTTGTATGAGCTCTTTGTAGATCTTTGCTATCAGGCCCTTACTGGTAAGGGTGTGGAAATAAAGGAACCCTGTTGGTGGGAAAGTAGACTAGTCCAGCCCCTATGGAGACCAGTGTGGAGATTCCTCAAAGACTAAAAATGGATCTGCCAAATGACCAAGCTGTTCCTCCTTAGTACCTATCCAAAGAACATAAAAACACCCCTATATTTATTGCAGCACTATTTAATGGACAAGATATGGAAATAACCTAAGGACCCCAAAACAGATGAATGGATCAAGAAAATATGCTATATATACACAATGGACTACTGAGAATCCCAAAAGATATTCATGCCATTTGCGACAACGTAGATGGAGCTGGAAGGGATTATTCTAAGCAATATAAGTCAGAAGGAGAGATACATACTGGATTATGTCACTTATATATGGGATATAGAGAAACCAAGCAAGGGGTCAAAGACAAACTTTAAAAACAAAAACCAACCCTTGCAAGCTGACCATAGATCGGAGGCAACCAGGATGGGAGGAGTGAGGGGGCGAGGCAAGAAGCAGGGTGAGCACAGTTGACTATGGTGGAGAACTATGGAGACCACACCTGAGGTAAGAAATCCTATACTGTCAAAATATTAACAAGGATGAAACAATAGTACTTCATTTTTAATTTAAAAAAAGAAGAGACACACACACACAAAATATATATATATATATATATTTACAAAAAAAAATGATGAAAGCTGGAGACAACTCAAACACCCATTGTCTACACCACCAACTGTGCTGTACAAAGCAGAAGCAGCTTGTGGTTCTCACAGCAGCGGGACAGTAGGCCCCAGTGAACATGAATGCACCTAAGCTACAAAGTCAGTATAAGTGAATGTCATACATGTTGTTGGAAGAAACACAAAAATCAGAGGAACAGATGAAACACAATGTCATTACACAGAGCTCATTATTCCACAAGATAAGCAATGTTTTGTTAAGAGAGGTATATATGTAAGAAAACTGAAAAGCAGGGGAAAGATCAACACAAAATGTAGAGAGGGAGTAAAGGTGGTAACTGAGGGCCTCACAGTTCTGCTAAGTTCTCCTTCTGAAGAGAGGCACTCCATCCATTGGTTTCCATTTAATTATAATTCCTTGAATGTCACAAATAGGTTTTTGTGCCTATAATAGATATATCATGTAATGTAATATATCATGTACATTTTTGTTGAGGCAAGAAAACACCAGGAAGCACAGGTTCTCCATGGAGCTGCACAGACTGGTCTAAAGGAGGAGTTCTGGAGCCCTCGTGGCTTTTTAGACCTTTTAATCATCTTTTGTAACAAGGCAGCTATGTACAAGGCAGGCATGGTGGCCAGGGGGCCAGGAGGCTAGCAGGCTTCGCTGGGCTTCAGCTTCTCAAGGCTCTCTGGTGGTGTCGCGGGTCTTGCTGCTGCCATTTCTGCCACATGCTCTCTGCATCTCTCCGCTCATATGCACGTGCACGCTCCACCACACCACACCATACTACACCACGCTACGCCACACCCTTCTTCAGGCGCCTGCCATCAGGCACGCACATAGGCCTACAGAGGCCCATCACTGAGGGAGTAGGCGGAAAACCCTGACAACTCTCCCACCTACCTTGTAATTTTACAACAAATAAAATAAAACCAAAAAAAAAAAAAGAATGAATCATGGGAACTCACTGCCAGCAGGAGGAGGGCGAAGCGGAGCTCCTCGGCATGGTCCAAAGGGCTTGCAATGACCTGCGTGCTGGTCGCACTCACCTGTGGGGACTTGTCCTGGGAGCATCCTTGCTCTGACTTGTAGTGACAGGAGGACACCAGGAGCAGGTTCTCTACAGATTCGGGCATACGGGAAAAGCAGGTGTGTTTAGGCTTTTAATGGTCTCTTGCAGAGACGCAGCCAGGTACAGGGCAGGCAACAGGGCCAGGGACTGGGGGCCAGGAGCCTGGCAGGCCTCCTACTCCAGCAAATCTTCACTTTTTCTGGGCTCTCTGGCATTTTCTCATGGCCTCTCTACTGCACCCCAAACGGTCCTCTGCTCCACGCTCTCTTCTCTGCTGCTACAGCTTCTGCCACTTCCTCTTCTGCTTCTGCTGCTGCTTAGAAGCCCAGTCTCTGGCCCAGGTGCACCCACTCACACAGACCCACACCCTATTCCTGGCGCCCACCATCAGACATGCGTGTAGGCCCGCAGGGGTCTATCATTGACCGGAGGGCAGAAAAACCTAATGACTCTTGTATACCATACACTGGGTTTGCTTGTCATTCCGGTCTCGCCTGGAAAGTATGTCCTATCTCCATGAACTCCACTAATGCTCATTAGGCTGTGGGGCCCCACCAAGACTGGCAGTCACAGGCCCTGCGGGTGCCTCCCTGCCCTGGGTTCCTGCAGCTCAGAGACCCAGACGCAAGTCACGTACCAGAGCACCAGCCCTGCCTCAAGGGTACTGAGCACCAGGAGGTCTTGCTTGTATCCACAACTCATAAAGCAGTGGTGGAACAGGAGACTTTCCTAGTGATGGTGAGGGGAAGCTGGGTGCGAGAAAATGGAAGAGAATGAGGGGGGAGGAGGGAAAGGAGGCTCTGCGGGAGAAAGTAAATAAACAGCAAATAAATACTAATCAAATATTGGGAACCCTCTTTTCAAGAAGCATGCTTCTGTTCAATGTCACTGATAACCATTTGATTTAATATGCTGTGTTTAATGTTTTGCTTTTTCATCCCTCTCATTACCTACCGAAGCACTAATTACCGGAGCCTCTGGTAATTAGCTCCACACTTGCATCAGCTGTTCCTTCTTCAAAGTAATTGGTGAGCAGTTATGTTGGTCCATGCTCAGAGTTGAAATTGAGGTAGACAGCTAAGGTTCTGGTGCCAGAGGGGATACAATTGAATATGCTCATTTTCACCCAATTTCAAAGGGGAATTGTTGACTAATAATTTCTCCTGTGGTTTCTAAATTTCAGGTCAGCTTAAATGAGAGCAGTTGATGAAATGCAGGACAGCCTTAATTGTAATATTGAATAAAGTATAAAATAACAAAGGAAAATTAATAGAAATCAAAGAGCAGGGTAGGTTCTGAGCTAAACCCTCTAATCCGTAACCCTATTTTTCCTTAGAGGAAAAATGAGACCCAGAAATAATTCCCCAAGTCACTCAGCTCTCTGGTGGAGCGAGAACCAGTTCCCTCCTGAGCCACAGTTTGGTGCCAATTCCTCTTCACCCTCCACCATGCCACACCACCATATCAGATGACAATGCTACAAAGAATAAAATGAGGAGCCCGGGGTGGATGCAGGGTGCCAGGCTCTGCTTTTCTCCTAGGACACATGAACTCGGAGAACAGATAACAGAATGGAATGGTTCATGGTGCCCATTTCACAGATAAGAAAACAGAGGTCTGGTGCTCTGGCACAGTGCCCAAGGGCCCACCCCTGTGTGAGGCACAGACAGACACCCCAACCCGGAACACCCAGTTCCCGCTCTGATATCATTCACCTTGGTGAGTGGTTGCTCGTTTGGGGGGCTGACTCTACACCTAGATGGTTTTTCTTTTTCTTTTCCTTTTCTTTTTTTTTTATTTGTGTCTTTTACATTACTGTATATTCCCCGTATGTTTCCCACCACCAATTCACCCGTGAACCGTCACCACAGTCCCCTGTGCTCCCTCCTGCCCTGTTCTGAGACCCAATCCTCCCCCCTCTCTCACTGGTTGATGCTCTTGTATTTGGTTCCCCTATATTCCTGTTATGAGTGAGACCATTCAATATTTTTCTTTTTCCTTTTGGCTTATTTCGCTGATGCCCAAAAATAGAGGATTGGATCAAGAAGATGTGGTACATATACACAATGGAATACTATTCAGCATTCAAAAAAGATAAACACATGCAATTTGCAGCAACATGGATGGAGCTAGAAGGGATCATGCCTACATGGTTTTTCTTCCTGAATGTGGGATGTTTTCAAAAGTAGGTCAGACCCTACATTGAAAATGTATAAAAATAGGGCCTCCCTGGTGGCGCAGCGGTTGAGCACTGCGCTGTGGAGCTATCGGCAGCGCACGATTCGAGTTCGACGTCCAGCGGGGGAGAATCCCACATGGTGGGGCAGACCTCTCCTGCCTCGTCCGCTGCTCCCCTCAGCAGTGTATTTCTGATCTGCCTGTTCTGCTCCCCACTCTGTCTCTGGTGAACCCTCTCGCTGCCCCACGCCTCTGGCCTGTACCCCAGCTTGTATGTATAAATAAATAAATCTTTAAAAAAAAAAGTACAAAAATACAAAAAGTCCAATTCCATCTTGCTAAAGATTTCCATCTAGAAACCCCAAAGCTAAAATCAGTGCCTTCTGTAAGGAATTTACTTTATAGCATGAAGTAAAATCTGCCGTCAGATAGAAGCTGTGGCAGACTGCAGCTGAATGTGCCAGCTACATCAGTCCTCCCTATTTGAATATACATGCTCAAGCTAAAAATGGCCGTCCAGGACCCAGTATTTAAGTGACTCTACATTCAAAGACCAAGGAGAATCACCTAGATATCCCAGGACCCTGCATGGGCAGACCCTAAATCAATGACTGGGGTCGGGTCCTTACAGAAGAAAGGAGGGGAAACATGAGACACAGAGAAGGCGGTGATGTGAAGACAGGGGCAGAGATTACAGTGAGGTGTCTGCAAGTCAAGGAACTTCAGTGACTTCCCACAGTCACTGAAAGCTAGAAACAGAGGTAAGAAAGGATTCTTCCCTAGATTCTGCAGAGAGCACAGCCGGCAGACGTGTTGATTTCAGATTTCAGGCCTCTAGAATTGAAAGCCAGTGGCTCATAGATTTCTGAGTCAAATGGAAATGAGAAGTCTGTGCAGCCACACACTTGATTTAGAGAGCTAAGGGCCAGGGTAGGGCAGGGGGCCTGGACAAGGGTGCACAGGCTTTGCCAAGGCCCAAAGAAGCAGCATAAATATGGGAGCAGGTACCATCTAGCAATACGAAGCATCAACTGTACAAAGAAAGCTTCCAGTTGTCAAGGGAGAGAGAAACTGGTATTTGGAGAACCTCCCACACAGGCAGCTGATACAGGAATCTGCCATGTCCTCTGGACAATATGGCGCCCATATGGTGGGGCAGACTAGTGGCATCCCATGTCAGACATCACAGGCAGGGCAGCAGGAAAGCTGTAAAGGAAGGGCCTCAGCCCAGGGGAGCCTCCTTATTATGGCATAACCTATTACCATGCATGCAAGAATCCTCTTCCCGTTATCTTCTTGGTGGGGGAAGGGGGTGGAAGAGACTTTGGATTCTCCTGGGAGATAACAGAACAGTGCCAGGTGGACAATGACTGATTTACATACAGGTCAATTTTTGTCAGAGTAATACAGCTGAATCTGAAAGTGACTAAAAAGTTGCCACATGACACTGAGTTTACCAGGTTGGATTTCTACTATAATTATGTATTACTGTTTTGTAGTGGAGATGGAGAATTGAGCTCATAAAAATTGTGCACAGCTGTAAAAGTTACATTGCTTTTATATACAAAAGTTACATACAAGCAAGCAACTTAATACTGTTTCATTATTATGTCTGACTAGTTCACAACTGTGACAATAATACATTATAAAGCTTTTGAAATAGATCTATTTCTAGGGAAAACAATTCCAAAATATTCAGGAAAATATGGAAAACCCATTACTATGAAATTACAAAGTCGACTCCATCCCCCTGCACCCCATGAAAGAGATCTAAACTAAAATTTATAGAGGTGCAATGATTGCGCTGTGAGCCTGAGCATGATGCCTTGAGAGGTTTTGATGGTTCCTGCACACCAGAGATGGGGAATTCTCAAGTCAACAGGATAAAGAATATCCCAAGACAAAACCAAACAGTGAGACGGGAAGAAAGTGACAAAAGAAGAAATTAAAATGTTTCATAACAATATGAAAATAGACAAAAGATGGAGTTATGATTTTTATATATTGAAAGGCAACTGAGTGAGGACACAAAAAAAGAAGCGTTAAGTTTCTGTAACACATACTGTTCTGTGGCGTGAATATCTCCTCCAAGTCCCAGGGCCGAGGGGTCTTCTCTGTGGACTCCACTCTCATCTTTGAGACACCATCGCCTGGGGTCATACCTAGGAACCAGAGCTCACCTCCCTCCCAAGAGGAGCAGGAGGCACTAAATAAATACCACTACTTGGACAGCACAATAATATAAAGCTTTAGAAAGGAAAGGACAGTTTTAACCCAGGAAACAAAGAACAAGCCCAGAAGGGAGCCAGTGCCTTCGTTCCCGCAGGATATGCAGTCAGCTGAGCACAAGGTGAGCTCCCTAGGGAGTGTAGGTGTCACCCCGTGGGTGACAGAGAGAAGCAGAAATGTCCATGCCCCTTCAGAGTGCAGAAGGGAGAAGTTGTAGTCAGAAGGGTCAGCAAATACCTGTGATACCATGGTGTCTACCCTTCTGGCTGTGCTGTGGAGCCAGGGTGACTTTCTAGATGGTTCTTGGCCATTGCTAATTCATTTCTGCCTTTGGAAACCCCTTCCCCAGACCTCCCTTGCTCTGCTTCTTCAGCTCTCTGTGGGGCAGGCCTTCCCCACCACTCTGTGCAAAGTGCCCACTTGCCCACTGCCCAGAAGCCTCTCCTGCCACCTGCTGCTTGGGCTTCACTTGCTGAGCAACATCCAGTCTCTGCCCTCAAAGGGAATCCAGGGTCCAGAAGGCACAACCAGCGTTCTGAAACTTACTTTTCTCATATTTGTTTGCTTAGTGAGGAAACATCAGTTTACACGATTGTTGTGTTTTAGAATTATAGGATCTCCCCCTTCAAATGTTGTTTCCACAGCAAAACCACCACCAGAACACCCATAGTCCATCAACATAGTTCATTTTATTCCCTCCCCACTTTGTTTTCTCCCCTCCCTCTTCCCTTTGGATAGCCTCAGTTCTTTTGTCAGCTTTCGAGGGTTTGTTTCAAGTTTGCCTTTATCTGACTTTTTTTTGGTTTCTCTATATTCCACACATAAGTGACAATATCAGGTAATTTTCTTTCTCTTTCTGGCTTATTTCATTTAACACAATCCCCTTCAGCTCCATCTGTGTTGCCACAAATGACAAGAGTTTATCTTTTTTGATCACTGAGTAGTATTCCATTCTGTATACATACCACATCTTCCTGACTCATCTATATTTGGGCATTTAATTTATTTCTGTAGATTGAATATTGTAAATAGTGCTGCAATGACAATAGGAATCCATGCTTCCCTTTGAATTAGTGTTTTTGTATTCTTTGGGTGGATACCTAGGAATGGAAATACTGAGTCATTTGGCAGATCCATTTTTAGTCCTTTCAGAAACCTCCATACTGTTTTCCATAGTGGCAGTAACCAGTCTAAATTCCCACCAATGGGGAAAAGTACTGCTCCTTTTCTCCATATCCTTGCCAACACCTATTGCTTCTGGTCTTTTTGATATGGACCATTCTAACAGATGTGAGGTGCTATTTCATCGTGGTGTTGATTGCATATTCCTAAGGAAAAGGGATGATGACCATTTTTTCATGTTCCTGTTCACCATCTGTATATCTTCTTTGGAGAAGTCCTATATTTAGCTCTTCTGCCCATTTTTTTCATTGAGTTATTTTCTTTTTGTTGAATTGCATGAGTTCTTTGTAGATCTTGGATATCAGCCCCTTGTTGGGTGTATGGTGTGCAAATATTTTCTCCCATTGAGCAGGGTGTCTTTTTGTTTCATTTATGGTTTCTTTTGCTGGGCAGAAACTATTTAGCTTGATATAGTCCCAATTGTTTACATTCTCTTTGTTTTCCTTGCTTCTGGAAAAGAAGCCTATGTCATGAAAGGTTTTGCCTATGTTTTCTTCTCCCTCTACTCCACGTCTTACTTCCCAAGTCTTCTATCCATTTTGAGTTGATGTTTGTGTATAGTGTGAGATAATGATCTAGGTTCATTCTTTTGCATGTGTCTGTCCAGTTTTCCCAACACTTGCTGAAGAGGTTTCACTTGCTCCAGTGTATATCACTGGCTCATCCGTCATAAATTAACTAACTAGCTGTGGGTTAATTTCTGGTCTCTCAAATCTATTCCGTGGTCTATGTGGTCTATTCCATGGTCTATTGTTGTTCCAGTGTTTTGTTCATGGTATTTTAATTATTATGGGTTTATAGTATAGTTTGAAGCCTGAAATGTGATGCCATCTTTCCCCTATTTTGTCCTGATCATTTTGACTATTCTGGGTCATTTGTGGTTCCATATGAATTTCAGTAATGTTTATTGTATTTCTTTGAAGAGTGCTATTTAAACTTTGATAGATATTGCTTTGAATTTGTACATTTCTTTGAGTTAGATGGTTATTTTGACATTGTTAATTCTTCCAATCCATGAGCAGGAAATCTTTCCATTTCTTTGTGTCTTCTTCTATTTCTTTTAACAATGTCTTACTGTTTACTTTGCATACAGTTTACTCCAAGTAATTTAATTTTTTTGAAGTAATTGTAAACTAGATTCTTTCCTTAATTTCTTCCTTGCATATGGAAAGGCAACTGATTTATGTGTGTTGATTTTGTACGCTGCCACTTTGCTGACCTGATTTATTGTTTCAATTAGGTTTTCAGCAGATTCTTCAGTGTTCTCTACATATACTATCATATCATATGCAAAAAAGAAAATAATGATAGCTTTCTTTTTCTTTCCCAATTTGGATTCCTTTTATTTCCTTCTTTACCTAATTGCTCAAGCTAGGATTTCCAGTACTATGTTGAATAGCAGTGGTGAAAGTGAACATCCTTGTCTTGTACCAGGTCTTAATGGAAAAGCTTTTGGTTTTTCACCTTTGAGAAAGATGTTACCTGTGGGTTTGTTATATATGTCCTACTTTGTGTTGAGTTGTTCCACTTACCCTCAGTTTTTCAAGAGGGTAAATGGATCATAAATGGATGTTGAATTTTATCAAATGCATTTTAGGCATCTATTAATATGATCTTATGGCTTATATCATTCCTTTTATTGATGTGGTGAGTTATAATGTTTGATTTTCAGAGATCGAACCATTCTTGTGTCCCTGGTATAAATCCCATGTAGTCATGGTGAATAATCCTTTTAATGCATTATTGAATTGAATTTGAAATTATTTTGTTGAGAATTTTTTATATAATGTGTTCATTAGGGACATAGATGTGTAGTTTTCTTTTTTGTGTGTTATCTTTGTCTGGTATTGGTATTAGGGTAATGGTGACTTCATAAAATGTTTAGAAGTATTCTCTCTCAAACTTTTTGAAGAATTTGAGCAGGACATATATTAGCTCATCTTTGAAGTTTTGGTAGTACTCACTTTTGGAACCACCTGATCCTAGAATTTTATTTTTGGGAAGAGTTTTGACTGCTTCAGTTTCCTTGCTTAGAAAGGAACTCAGTTTATTCAGGTTTTCTATTTCTTCTCTATATAGTTTCAACTGGTTGCATAATTCTAAGAATTTGTCCATATCTTCTAGGTTATTGAATTTATTAGCATACAAATATCCAGGGTAATCATTTATAATCGTATGAATTTCTGTGATATCTGTTACAACATCTTTTTCATTTCTGATCCTATTCATTTGCATTTTCCGTTCTTCATGAGTCTAGCTAGAGGTTTGTCTATTTTTGTTGGTTTGTTTTTTCAAAGAACCAGTTTTTTATTTCATTGATCTTTGGGCTGTCTCTCTGATGTCTATTTCATTTAGTTCTGCTGTAATTTTTAGTATTTCCTCTCCTCTATCGGCTTTTGGTTTTGATTGTGTTTGTTCTTTTTCTAATTTCTTGTGCTTAGAAATAAGGCTATTTATGTGAGCTCTTTGTTGTTTCTTAATATGGGTTTGTATTGCTATACACTTCCCTCTCACTACTGTTTTTGCTGTGTCCCATAATTTCCGGAAGGTTGTGTCCTATTATTATTTTTCTCAAAGTATGTTTTATTCCTTTGTCATTCATTAGCATATTATTCAGCCTCCATGTATTTGAGGGGTTTTTTTGCTTAAAATAGAGGGTTAATTTCTAGTTTGAGACCTTTATGATCAGAGAAGATGGCCTTCATAAATTTGCTGATACTTGTCTTGTTACCTAATATGTGGTCAATCCTGGAGAATTCCCATGTGCATTTGAGAAAAATGTTACTTAGTTTTTTTGTGGTGCAGTGCCCTAGAAATGTCTATTAAGTTCATGCAGTCTAATTCTTCATTCAAGGCTATTATGTCCTCTGTCCATTGGTGAAAGCAGGGTGTTGAAGTCCCCTTCCACTGTTGTATCTTTCCTAGCATCTATTTTCAGATCTCTTAGTAACTGCCTGGCGTATTTTGATGCTCTTTCATTTGGTGCTTATACACTGATGTGTATTATGTCTTCCTAATACACATTTCCTTCAATCATTATATAGTGTCCATCCCTATCTCGTTACCTTTTTTAGCTGGAAATGTATTTTATCTGATATAACTATGACTGTCCCTGCCTTCCTTTGCTTCCTAATCCAACTGTCTGGTCCTTTTAATTGGTGAGTTCAATGTGCTTACATTTAGAGGAACTATTCATATATGAAAATATGCTGCTGCCATTTTGTCCTTAATTTTGTGGTTTTATCTTTCTCCTATTATGGTAGGTACATCCTTGGGCTCTTCCTGGAGTCCACTGAGGCCACACTTGTATGTGTGGGGTATTTTTTAGTGTGGACCTTCTTTCACTCCCATTCAGGGAGCTTGCAGGGCTGTGCTGGTGTTGGCAGTGGCAGATCTGTCCTCACCTCTACCTTTATCTGCTTTTTAAGAGGGCTATGAAGCTCCCAATCCCAGTACTTGGTCTACTGCCTTGCACCTGGCTAACTCAGAGGGGTGAAAATTACCCTCCAAAGCTGGATTTCCAGTGACCCCCTCCCCCAAAACTGTTAACATGACTCTATTTGTCTTTGTCTCCAGGGACACTCTCAGGACTGACTGGGGCTTCTGGGGCCTATACATATCACCCCGAGTCCCAAGCTAGAACACTTCTGAACCTCTCCCTCCTGGAACCTCAGTGACCACAGGACTGGATATTGCTCCTTGTCTTCTCTCCCTGGAGCAGCAATTTCCACTGTAGGAGAGATATTTCAGTGCCTTCAATAAAGAAATGCCTCCACCCAGTGCCAACTCCACCAGCTGGTCCCTGGAACTTCCAGTTTGCCCTCAGAAACATTGTAGAGAAAATGTCTTTTACATTGGAATAAAGTTTCCTCACACATCATCGCCCCAGAGTAAACATCTTTTTATCCTCTTACAATAGATCTTTCAGACTGCCTTGCATCTGTTTGTATTAATATTGTTCCTTCCCTAACAGCCAGAAAAAGAGCTTTCTGGTAACTATTATTAGAAAGAATTTGTTTTAAGAAAAATAAATGCATTCTATGTTTCTGTGCTCAGCTAAGATCAATCTGTTCCCATGATGTGGTCAGAGTTTTGACATTGAGGACCCCACGTGCCCTACTTTAAAAATGCTCAGCTTCCACCATGGAAGGCAGCTCCTAATGTGAAACAGAAATCAGAACATGAATGTCCTATAAAACAGTAGCTTTTCAGTGAACACTTAGCAATGAAGTATCTCATATACAAAAGAAGCAACTCATTGTATCTAGTACATTAACTTGGGCTTTCTGTCCTTCTAGAAACTGCAATTTCTGCCATAAACATTTTTTCAGGTCTATATTTAAGGGAAGATAATAAGCACAGGATGGCAATAAGCATATATATGCAAATTACTCCATTTAAATGAAAGGAAAAAGAGATCAACGGCTACAGAAAAATGCACAAAATTATACATTACTGAAAAACCTTTAGTAGTAAACCTTTAGTAGAAACCTTGAGTAGTGTGTTCAATTGGCTCTACTCCTCCTGAATACTGTTTTACACTTTGTTCTTGAAGAAAATCCCAGAGAGATTGATAACACAACTGTCTTGCTAGATTGTTTCTTAATTTGTTACTTTAATGGGTCATACAAATATATGGTCCAAATTTAGAACTCTACAACATGCACTGAAATAAGCTTTCTCCCTCCCCTTGTCCCCAGTTTTCAGGATTTTTTTTTAAGATTTATTTATTTATGCATACAAGAACTGGGGTGTAGGCCAGAGCTGTAGGGCAATGAGAGGATTCGCCAGAGACAGAGTGGGGAGCAGAACAGGCAGAGCTACTGACATACACTGCAGAGGGGAGCAGCAGGCGAGGCAGGAGAGGGCTGCTGCACCATGTGGGAAGCTCCCTGGCCAGGGATTGAACTCTTGCTGCAGTGGCTGTGGATAGCTTCATAGTGCTGAGACTTAATGCGTTGCGCCACCAGGGAGGCCCCAGAATTTTTTTATTTCTCATTTAGAAGATGAATCATGGAATCATTCCATATCATTCCACAACTACTTCACTTTTATCTCCTGCTATGTAGTACTCTATCAGATTATTAATGGTGGAAACATCACTAATTTAATCTCATGAAATCAGTAGCAATGGTGAACTTGTATTTTTCTACTTTTGTCATTTCAAACATGAATGAAAATCTCCTATAGGATAAACTCTGAGAAGCAGAATTGCTTGGTAAAATAGTGCACTTTTGTTTTGAGAGATTTGTCCAGACACTATCCAATTGATGTTTTATCAATTTATATATTAACTATAAATTTATAAGAGGATCTAATTTATGATGTTCTTCTAAGGATTCTATTTTTGCCAATGTCTGAAATGGAAAAAAAGAAAAAAGTTTCTCCTGTTCTGTGAAAGGTTGAGCCTCAGGAGTATCTTTTCTGTAGGCTATTCATCCTCATTGCACCTTTCTCTAAAAGGTTTTCTTTGATCTTTTCTAGCAGAATCATTCATGACAAAGAAATTCACTCTTTGTCCATGATCCAGAGTGCACATGTATGTCTACAGTGTCCTATGCCTATAGACTTCTTTTTTCTCCTGAAAAAAAATTATTTTTCTCTAGTCAGATTAATACAATTTCTCTCAAATGTCTTGTAGGCTATCACCAGTATAATATTGTTAAAAATTGTGGGTTTTCCATGTTAACTTCTATACTTTTTTTTTAAAGATTTATTTATTTATGCATATAAGCTGGGGTAGAGGCCAGAGGCATGGGGCAGCAATAGGGCTCACCAAAGACAAAGTGGGGAGCAGAACAGGCAGATCAACAGAAAAACACTACTGAGGGGAGCAGCAGGCGAGGCAGGAGAGGTCTACCACACCATGTGGGAATCTCTCCAGCCATGTGTCGAACTTGCGTCGTCGCTGCCGACAGCTCCACAGCACAGCGCTTAACCACTGCACCACCAGAGAGGCCTCAACTTCTAGTACTTTAGGCCATTATTTTTACATTTTAAAAATGTATCCATCTGAAATTTATTTTATGATAAGAAATAAACTATCAAATTCTTTCTCCTTAGGTCACAAAATCTACCATTTCTCTACTCTCATTACACTAGTCAACAGTGAGATCATAACTGACTTAAAAAGGCCCTAATCTGAAGTATCTTGGTGCTGAACATGAATATAACCCTGAAATTTTTTTATTAGCTCTCGCTTTGAAGATATTTCATATCATTCATTTTATATGTTTCACCGTGTAAATTTATCCAGTAGGACTGCAACAACATCCTAAATCATCCTAGAATGATGTAATATTGCATCACATTGCATAATACCATCATACACACATCATCCAGAGTTGATTCCATCATTTTCTGATGCAATGCAATACTTCTACCAGAGAGCTGCTGAAATAAGCTGATGTCAGCAGTGCACTATAGAAAGCCCTGCTGGAAAGGCTGAGCATTGAAAATATTTCAGACTTTGTGCGAGACAGTTTCAGCTACTGTTCCATAGAACTGTTACTATTTTATCCATTTAGGCACAATACAGAACAGTAATGCCTCCAAAGTGCATGAATAGCGTGGACAATTTCTGCTCTATTTGTGGGGAAGTGACATTTGCCAACCAGAAGAAAAGTATCACTTCTCAAGTGAAGAAGGCTTCTCATCTTTACTTCTGATGCAAGATTGGTGACCAAGACAAGACTTGGGCCCCGCATATATGCTGTGCTCCATGTACAACACAGCTTTCACAGTGGTTAAATGGCAAAAGACCATCAATGCCATTTGCAGTCCCCATGGTGTGGAGAGAGCCAAGCAACCACATAAGACTGTTACTTCTGCTTGGTTCCTCCTCTCTCCAGCAGAATAATGAAGCAAAAGAAGTCGAGAATAGTCTACCCAAACATTCCGTCTGCATTTAGATGACCGGTTCAACAACTTGCTGCACGGTGATGTGAAACAAGCATGGAATGCTTTTCGCCTAGTGTCTACAAACTTTCTTGGGTATGTTAGGGCCGAAAACTACAAGGAACTAGTAGAAGACATGCTGATGCAGTACCAGAAACTTGGCTGCAATATGTCTCTAAAGATCCACTTCCTTCATTCCCATCTGGATTTCTTCCCTGAAAACGGTGGTATGGTTAGTGATGAACATGGCAAATGTTTTCATCAAGATATCGCATCAATGGAACAAAGATACCAGGGAAAATGGTTCACTACAATGCTGGCTGACTACTGCTGGATACTCCCCAGAGGTGCTACTGAACAGCTGTACAAGAGACAAGCGAAGAAATCTAAGAAGTATTCTATGACTTGATTTTTCACAGGTATTAACTGTAAGCCTATTACTATTGGCGTGCATTTTGTGATGTAAACATCAAATTATTACAGGTTACAAAAAAAAACCAGAACCAAAATTAGAATTTGAATGTCATATTTGTGTTGAGTGCATACAAATTGATAGAAAATGACTAATTTTATTTCAGTGATATGACTTTTGTAAAAATTTGTTGACCAGTGTTATACACCATAGTTTCTGTTGTGTTGTTCCCTTGAGGATTTTACTCCATTTTGTTGTTTGTGTTAAGTTATGTGTGTCTGCCCTACCAACTGGGAAAAGATTTTTGCACACAATACATCTGATAAAGGACTGATAACAAAAATTTACAAGGAACTCACACAACTCAACAAAAACAAAGCCAATAACCCAGTCAAAAAATGGACAGAAGAGCTCAAAAGGCACTTCTCCAAAGAAGAAAAGCAAATGGCCAACAGATACATGAAAAAATGCTCAACATCA